>CAOLHI010002257.1:0-275629 GCA_948474755.1 Ctenosaura bakeri
TGGCCAGAGGGTGGAATCATGTGCCAGAAAGTCCTGTGAGATCAGTCCCAAATTTGCCCCTTATTACATCTTAGCAGAAAAAAAAGGTCATTCTCTTTCCAGAGGGCAAGAGAAATCCAAGGCTTCTTCTGCATTGTAAATACTGTGAAAACAAGTCCATGTTGTTGTGTGTCTTCCAGTTGTTTCCAATTTATGGCAACCCTTAGATGACCCTATCACAGGGTTTTCTGGGGGCTGGGAGAGAGTGATGCACCTAAGGCCACCCAGTGGGTTTCCATGGCCAGGTAGGGAATCGAACGCTGGTCTCCAAATTCATAGTTCAGTGTTCAAACCACTACAACACGCTGACTCTCATTAAGTATGATTTCCATATATAAAACAGCACACCCATTGCACATCCTTCTACACCATCAGTTAAAGAGTGAATGCCTGTTTGAATAAGAACACCTTTTGTTGTTGTTAACTGTTTTCAAGTCAAAAAGACAGCAGGGAGAGGTCTCATTGAGCCTCCCTTGCGAGGGAATTCCACAAACTAGAAGCACCTACTGAAAAGGCACTCTCTCATGTCATCACCAGATGAGCCACTGAGAGTGATGGGATGGAGAGACAGCCTTCTCCTGAAGATCATAAAACCTAGGCAGGCTCACGTAGGGAGATATGGACTTTCCAATAGTCTGGGCCTAAGTTGTAAAGAACTTTATAACCCAAAGTCACCCAGTGGGTTTCTGTGCTCGGGCAGGGATTTGAATCCTGGTCTCCTTGAATCTTAGTCCAACCACTACATAGCACTGCCTCTCACAGCAGGAATAGTGACAAGAAAATGTTACACTTCAGATGGCAATGACTTTACATGTAATCTCCCACTATATAAATGTCAAAGTTTGTTTGTTTGTCTGTGCCAGGCAGGCGAAGACCTCATATGATTGGCTGCCTAAGAAGATTCTGTGGAATCCTGAGGTTTGCAGTTTAGGGAGGGACATTTAGAATTCTCAGCCAGAGAGCTCAGGCCGGTTGCTATGGAGAAGAGGCCTAGCAGCAAGGAGGAGGACAGTGTGTTCTCTCGGGAACCCAACCTCTGTATGTTAATAACCCTGCATACAAATTGGATTGGGGAATATAGGGAAAAGTTATAATACTTAACAAGACAGTTTGGGAAATTAGAGACACAGGATCTCAAATCTTTCTAACAAGTATTACCTTCTGCAGATATAACATAACTACTACCTAGTTATGTTATATTTGTAGTATGGCATTTTTAAGGCTTCATTTCCAAAAACAAAAGTAATGTTACATGGAAGACAGAGCTCTGGACGTCTACCGAGCAAGACACACACACACACACACACACACACACACACAGAGAGAGAGACGTGGTGTTTGGGATGAGAAATATCTGGAACTGTTTTGAGACCCAGATGTGTTTCGAGGGAGACTTCCAGATGTTGGCCTTCTCTAGTGGTTCTAGTGTTTCGTTGCACAGCTGCACCTGTGGGCAAAATGTCTAAGATGCCAAATCCCATTCCAATTTTGCTTGCAGCCTAAGTGTAGTAGGGGGACTGCAGGATGCTTTAAGAACAATTCTCATGGAAAGCCAGCTGTTGCCACTGGAGATCTGTGTGCCAACCTCTTCCACCATCAGGGTACTTCCTGTTTCAATTCCAGTTTTCAAACCTGTTCCCTCTTGAGGAAGCTAGAGGGGTGTCGCCCCAAAATCCCAGCATTGCACTTGAGATATGAGAGCCAGAAAGTTTCAGCCAAGGATCCTTGTTCAGACAAAACAGAAAGCTTGGGCAGGATGACGTATCTGGTTGTGCAACAACAGTTATATATATATAAAAAAAACTGCTTTGCATTCAATTCTGGCAGAAACAAATGGTCTACTTAAAAATGTGGAGGCTAAGCAGCCTCTGTGCTTTGTGGAGTGATAAAATTTGCCTGGATGGAGATGGGTCCCCTATATGGTCTTGGAGAAACATCTTAAAGGCAGATGCCTCTCTGGCTGCAGAGGGATTGATTCATCCACCACGTGAGGGTTTCTTCACTTAGACTGGATGTTTGTTGCTCTTAGCAGCTTGTCAACAGAGCAACATACGCCTTGACAATGGGCTGACACACAAGCTGGGTGTGCCATCTGACCAGTAAGAACACCTAGCATGTGATGCCAGCGGTGCTTGAAAACAGCCACACAGGTTTGGCCTGTCTCTTTTGCTTCTATTAGCAAGAAGCAATTGTATCTAAATGAAACCTGTGCATTACTTGGCAGGGCAAATGGAAAGGGAAAAGGAAGAGGAGGGAGTCAGGAAGCAAACTCCAAGTCTGCCATCTGAAACCATGTAGGTTAATATAGATATTGTCTTCACCAACGTGGAGCTGAGCCACACAACAGGGAGTTGCAGTTTTGCTCTTGTTTTAATGATGCAATTAAACCACTGGAAGAGTTTCAAAAACTATGCATCATCCTTCTACCAGTCGTAAACTATGGCAGGATCACAGCTGGGAAAATTTAGTTTGGACTGCAGTTTCCAGAATCCTTTAACAGCATATCCAGTGACCCTACTAACAGAGAGATTCTGGGTTGTTGTTTTTTAAGCAGTTTTCTACATTTCTGGCTAGGAATGGCAATCAGATGCAAGACAACTCAAGTGTTCATGTACATTTATAATGAAAAAGCAATTGGTCCTACAGACCTGACTGGCACTCTGCTCAAACTGTGAGAGCAAATAGTCTGTTTAGTCTGCATGTTTGGCTTCTGCTTAGTGTGTTTGGATTTCTTTGCTGGGCATCGGAGTCTAAGACCTAGGGCAAATACATCTTATTTCATTAGGAACGAAGAAAATACATAGATGATCTCTGCCCATCCCCAGAATAACTTATTAAATGTCAAGGGGTAATTCAAATGGCTAATATTTATTTCTTTGTCAGAGAAGAACCTGAACTCCATGTTGACTGTCTGAAATTCTTGGAATGAGACATTAAGGGCCTTTTTGCACTACAGGATTATAGCACTATGATTCCACTTTAACTTATATGTCTGCATCCTGTGGAATCCTGGGGCTTTGTAGTTTGGTGAGGCATTAGTGGCTTTTGGCTAAGAATTCTGTGTACCTCATGAAACTACAAATCCCAGGCTGGGAGGGAACCATGGCAATTAAAGTGGAATCATGATGCTATAATTGTGTAGTGCGAATGGACCCAGAAATAAAATGTGTGTCACTTTCACAATACTGTAGTGCTGGCTGATTTTCCTTGTGATTGAGCCATTTTGGAATATCAAAATCGCAACATAATATTTTACCACTCCATGTGTTGCAGGAGCCAGGTGGGAAGGAATTAAAAATTCAGACATCATACAAAGCAAGGCAGAAACACCTAGATTATGGGGCACCTTGATTATGGGGTTGTGTGAGGAACATCAAAACATGCTGTGAGCACATTCAGATATGGCTTCTGGACACTTCAAGAAAGTAAATAGAAATCAATCCTGTAATGCTTAAGTGAATCCTTTGGGAGCTGTGAAGATGCTTCTTTCAATCACAGGTGCCTTTAACAGTTGTACAGAAGAGGAAATTTTAGCGGGCAAAGCTCATCGTCCAGAGAACTGTGTAGTCAAAAGGATCTCTCTCTGTCCTTGGCTTTTGTGTTCCTAAGGGTTGCTACTGAACATTTCCTACAGTGACTGATATGGAGTTTCACTGAACATTACAGAGCAGATTAGTTGCAGAAGAACTTGAGTAAAGGTGGCAAAGACTAAGCAAGACCTAGAAAGTGGGTGAGGGGAGAAAAGGCAGTAAGCCAAACAGGAAGGATCTCAAGGAAAAGACGGTGGGCAGGAAACAAAGCTAGTCCAAGACATGTTGGTGCCCATAGTCTCGATGTTGGAGTTGTAGTTCTCAAAAGTAACATTACTAAGCTCTGGTCACTAGATACCAGTTGTTGAGCAACAGAGAGAAAGATGATTACTATTGATATGCCCTGCTTGTTGGGTTTCCAAAAGAAAAGAAAAGCCAGTTGGCTATTGTAGGAAGGATCATGGGACAAGACTGAGCCTTTGGTCTAATCAACAGAACTATTTTTTATATAAACTTCTAATGCACTGAAAATGTAGTGGTAACTGCCACATCAACATTTAGAAGCAGAAAACAAGATGCTATAAAGCACAGCCATGAAACCTATGGCCCTCCTGTTGCTGTCAAACTCCAGTTCCCATCAGCCCTGGCCAGCCTGGCCAATGGTGAGCCATGAAAGGAGCACTACTAGTTCATCAATATCTGAAGGGTCCCAACTTTCCCACCTGGTCTAGTGGCCACTGCCCACTTTTGAGCAATTTTTTTTTTCTCCAATCCACTGCCAAAATTGCCTGAAAATGTATGGCTTGCTTCCCCTAACCCTCAGAGGACCCCAAATCTTTCCCCAAGACTGGGCTGTTACCCAGCGCTGTAATTGAAGGATAGATCTAGCCCCCAGAGGAGGTGCTGGAACGACCAGGAAGATAAATTTGCCCTTGGTATCAAGTTCTGATCAGGCTTCAGGTTCATTGCTGGCATTGGGCAAATCAGCCTAATCTACCAAACAGGATGGTTGTTGCTGTGAAAACAGAAATGTGTCTAGGCTTTATAGCCTACATTTTGATGATCATACTCTCAAAACAGCTAATACTGATTAATAAAAACAGAATAACCCCACTGTATTTCCCCAATGGAGGATCAAGTAGCACCTTGGATATCTCCTTCAGACTAAGATGTGGAGTAGACTCTTCATCCCACTAACATGGGAAGCCACCAGTTGCAATTTGCTTGGCTAAATAGATGTACAGCCTGCCCTCTACATTTGCTAGGCTTGGGGGCACAGGAACCCCACAGTAGAGAAACCGCGAATATCAAAATATGTATGTGTGTCTATGGGAAGTGGGGTGAAGCGTGGTGGGGAGAACAGACATCCAGGGTCCAAACCAGGTCAAGGAAAAGAAGAAAAGAGGGTGTGTTGGCAATGGTGGCCCTATACTTCCACTCTCTTGCCCATCTCCTTCCTTGGGAGGACTGGATTTTTAAATGCCTGCGTGGCCTGACTGAAGCTGTCAAGAGGGAAGGTTCTCCCAGAAAAGAAGAGCTTGAGATTTGGAGACAGCAGGGTGGGGACAGGAGTTAGAGAAACTCACAAATAATCAAATCCATGAAGGTAACCTGCAAATGTAGAGGGCCGACTGTAGTGTATAGGTGAGCACATATGTCTATGTCTAATTATATCTGCCTTCAGAAGCAAATTTTACTGGAAGTTAAGCAC
This sequence comes from Ctenosaura bakeri, assembly GCA_948474755.1. Taxonomy (NCBI): domain Eukaryota; kingdom Metazoa; phylum Chordata; class Lepidosauria; order Squamata; family Iguanidae; genus Ctenosaura; species Ctenosaura bakeri. The sequence continues at coordinate 5,281 of CAOLHI010002257.1, forward strand.
AGGAGTTAGAAGGCCTGAGTCATCTTCATTTCTGCTCACGTCAATCCACTGGTGAGTCATGCACCAGATTTATTCATTCATGTTACTAGTGGAAGAACCAGCTGTCCCTGATGGTACAAAGTAGTCCATCCCTCTCCTGTGGCTCTTGTGTGGTTGATCTCAGTAGGCCCGCAGCATGAAGGTTGTCTTCATCTGGCTTGGGTCACCCTCATGTATTCTTGCTGATGCAGCAGCTCGGGTGGTGTGGCCTTTAAGTCTCCCAATCTCATTCATGCTGTGATAGAGAATAATATTAAGGAAACTGCAACCATTTCTATGCCCCAGAAGCTGCTGCTACAGTTGGGCAAACTTTAACAATGGCAATATTGTGCTCAACCTCTCCTACATTGTCTTTCTCATTCCTGGGAGACAGCTGGGTAGGAACACAATGTCAGTCTTCTCTTTAATCAGCTGGTTCCCAAGGGAGGGTTGGAAAAGGGAAGGTCACACACACATAGTGGCTTGTGAAACTGTCAAATGAACCAGACAGCAGACAGCTCTGTTTGCATGGAAAGCCTTGCATATGTACTGAAGGGCAGCCAGATGATGAGAAAAAAATGTGGAAAATAGGCCTTTAAAGGCAGGATTTGAAGTAAAATGATAATTTGTGAGAAGAAAGTGGGTTCTGGCCCATAGTAGACTACCTAAAGAGGTCTTCATGAGATTACTCTCCCTATACCCATGATGAAAGTACTTATACAACCACTCATTTTTTAAAATTAAGGTGTTCACCAACAGGGTAACAGGGCGGTCCTATATATATAAATGTATGTTTGACTGAACTTATTTCTAATTAAGTAGATAGAATTACAGCTGAGTGCTTTGATCCTACACGTACATACTTGCGAATGACACTCAAGGATTACATAGAAATCTGAGAGAAGTCTGAAAGAAATACATTAGTTCATTTCTCATTCAAAACATGTTTCCAAACTCCTTCAAAAACTCTGTGTGTATACGCCTCTTCAAGTTGCCTGTCGACTTATGGTGACACCATAAATTTCACAGGGTTTTCTTAGCCAAGGAATATTTAGAGGTAGTTTGCCAGTTCTTTCCTCCAAAATATAGCTTACAGCACCTTGTATTTATTGGCCTCACATCTAAATACTAACCAGGGCTGAACCTGCTTAGCTTCCAAGATCAGATGGGATCTGGTTTCTGCCTTATCCATTTCCCATTTGTTTGATTCTCTCAATTGAATTCTGATTGGGGTTGGGTCCCTATTTAGTTCAGCTGATCTTGCCAGTTTGTTATCTTTTTCTGTGTCCAGTCTGTGTTACAGCTGTGCAAGTAAGAAAGCTAACTATCTATGGCCAGAATGCAGTTAGGGATGTGTTGTTTTTTTAACTGCCCTCAAGTCAACTTCGACTTACAGTTGCCCTATGAATGAGAGATCTCCAGGTCAGACTGTCATCAAATCCCCTGCTCAGGTCTTGCAGATCCAGGGATATTTCTCCCTTGATTGAGTCTCTCCATCTATATCTATAATGTGGTCTTCCTCTTTTCCTACTGCCTTCCACCTCGCCAAGCATTATTGTCTTTTCTAGTGAGTCATGTCACCTCATTATATGGTCAAAATGTGACAGCCTGAGTTTAGCCATCTTGGCTTCTAGGGAGAGTTCAGGCTTAATTTGCTCTAGGACCCATTCTTGTAAGTATCCCTTATGTGTCTGGATGTCCTTTTTCATGTGCTATGGGGGTTGGTATTCACTTCCTCCCTCTGCAGCACCCAAAGCTGCCCCCCAACTTACTGTGAAGTCCTGATGATACTTCACATAGCCATTCTGTGCTTCATAGCAAGAAGGCAAACAGGAATTGACGTGAGTGCTGTGATCTACTGGAGTCCTCTGGGGATCTCACTGCTGCTGTAATCATCAAATCACAAAATCGTAGAGTTGGAAGAGACCACAAGGACCATCAAGTCTAACCCCCACCATGCAGCAATACATCATTAAAGCATTCCTGATGAACATCCATACATCGTGTGTCTGGCTATGAAGGGGTAGCCAGGTGCTTTTCTGATCTGCCTGCTTACCATGAAGTAGGAAATGATAGTGCAGGGTGGTTTCATGTGCTTTACAGTAAATCAGGGGGAGGGTATCTAGCTCAGTGTAGCATAAGCCCACATGTAGATATTTATGCTAAAGTGAGGAATGTAGGATTGAGGCCAAGGTGTGTTAGTGACATATATATAGGACAAACGTGGAGGGCACTCTTTCTAAGTAGGAACAGCCCTCCCAGTACTGGAGGAACAGTGCTAGAACTCTTAATATTGTCTACAAGATTCAGAGTTCTGGTATAGTTGTACTAAAGAGCATGACTAAAGACCAGAAGTAATAGTCAGAATTAGCAATGGCACTGACATTCAGCTTGGTGTGCTAGCACAGAGCTGGCAGCAGCAGCAGTAATTAGCTGAGTCAGGCAAGCTGAGGTATGCTCTTCCAACTTAACCTAGCACATCTGCACAAGAGAATTAAATACATAGTGTTCAATGACCTCACACCATCCCTCCCTCTAAGCATTGTGATTGAAGACTGAAACTGAGATATTGCCCTGGATTGGAAACTGGTGCTACCAACAATCACAGTTCATCTCCTTGTGTTTCCTTCCCCATCACACCACTATCATGTTTTCCTAGAACGGTCACATTGGAAACGTGTGCCTTTTGTGAGGTGGGCAAGCTTCTTCAAAATCAGTTGAAGCAGTCTAACAGCCCTTCCCAATGAGGTAATTCAGTTGGGAGGTTGTGGTGTTTGTTGCTGTAGGAGTTGAGGTTTTCAAAAATAGCCAAATGATGTCCACAGACCTGCATGAGGCACATAGCTATGATGTCATAGCTGTGCTCCATCCCCTGATCCAGCCCCAAGAACCCACCATAAAAGCCAAGCAGAAATACCAAGTGAAGGAGTTCTGCAGTACTGGCATGTGGGGTGTTGAAGGATGACATCTCTGGCCCTCTCCCACCAGCAAATGTTACCCCAAAACGTAGGTAGCACAAGGGCCACCCCATGATGCCAGTGCCTCCTTGCAAAAGTGGGGAATGAATTAGCTCAAAGAGGAGGCTTCCGAGAGGGGGACAACTTAGTGAGACCTTTTCTACCAATGTCTACAGGCACACGCAGGAAAAGAATCAGCCAAAGATTCAAAGGTAAGCTAAAACTGTGTTTTATGGAGGGGAGCTCACTCATGGATGCACACAAAATACAATCAATCAAACATTCACACAAGAGCTAACTGAAAGAAAGGGAGGAAAGTAGATAGAGACTGTGAAGGGTATGGGCGATATTTACCGGATCCGACGAGAAGCAGAGAAGTGGGATGAAGTGACTCAGGTACTGGACCCAAGGGCAGTTCTCAGTTCAGAAATCAAACGGACAGAGTGACACTCAGGCAAGAGCCTGCACTGGGCATCTTGAAATCAGGGGTATTTGTACCCTGAAAATACCCTGTGGCAGTGAAGGTTCCAGATGCAAGACAAAGGGAACTGTTGTGGACAATGGGGCTTTCACCTGTTGATGAGGTTAGTGCTCGATTGACTAAAGACATAATAGGTATTGTAATAGCTGTCTGTTGTGGGTGCTGTGAAGAAGAAAGGAAACCAGGTGTACAAGGGACAGATATCTATCAGCCAGTGTCCTGGTGGGCTTCTCACAGTTGGGTGTCCTGGAAAATTCCAGCTTCTATTTAAGCCTATTATCCACAAGAATGGTATGTATTTGCCTGACAAATGACTCAGTCTTGCTTGGAGGAAATTTTGAGTTGACCTATCCTTTCTCACATTTACAGTCAAATTCCTTTCCTCGCTTGGTTTGACCTCTCCATCACCTTTCTGGTCTGATTTTGATATCAAAGCCAATTAATACAGTTGCCAATCCAATATCATGCCAATTAAGTATGGTGCCCATCCAAACCACATTAATATCAGGGACCCACAAAGCAGGGCCTTACACAAGCTACAATGCAACAAGGACATAGGGGTCCCTGCAGCTCACTGGCAGAAGCGGGCTGGATTTGACATTCTTCAGTGTCCTGCTAACCAACACTACAGAAATTCCTTTTCCTTGGTACAGCTGCCTCGGTTCTCAGGTGGGTTTTAGAAGCATTTGCCGCCATGGCAATGGCTCCACAATTGTAGGGTGAATAAACAACAATTACGAAGTTGTAGGTCTAGCGGTCGACATCAAAACTGCCTAACAGGATGTCAGCCAACATTTTTGTTACACTGGACTATTTTCTAGCAATTTCCAGCACCAGTTGCAACATTTTATTTTCACCCTTGAGTGGGTTCTTTTTTCATTTTGAGACATATCAGAACAAAAAGTCTTCTCCTCTTCTCTCCTGTCCTTTTTAATTTTTTTCCCTTAGAGTTACAGTGCAAGAGTGAAATGGCATTTTTGCACTATAATACTGTATGGTTGGCCCTCCATAATCACTAGGGTCAGGGGCACAAGACTCCCACAAAAATGGGAAAAAAACAAATATAAAAAATGTGTTTCTGTGGGAAGAAAGCTCAGACTTGGTGGGGAGAACAGACATCCAGAGTCCAAACCAGGTCAGAAAAAGGAGAGGTGAAAAGGGGTGGGCCTGCATGGTGTACCGACACTTCCTTTCTTGTATGGAGGATATCAGGACAGATCTGGTTTGTGGTTCTCAGAAATCAGAGTGTGAGCCATCCTTAGCTGGCGAGGCAGCAGCTGGTGGAGGAGGAGGAAGAGGACCAGAGGTGAATTTTTAAAGGGATATGTGGCCCGACTGGAGCTGCCGTATTTCTTTACACAAGTTTGGAGGCGTCTCAAATCACTTTGGATAAGACTTACCTGCTCTGCATCCAAATAAGGCTAATCCAGTCTGCTTTAGACCTAATCCAAATTGATCTGAATTGGCCTGAATTTTAAATCAGACTCCAGTCTGGGATTGATGACTGCACAGTCCCAGTATTAGAAAAGTTCAATCCTGCCCGGCTCCGAGGTTGACTCAGCCTTCCATCCTTTCGCAGGTTGGTAAAATGAGTACCCAGCTTGTTGGGGGCATGTATAGAAATGTTTTGAAATACATGCTATTTGTAAGTTGTTCGCCGCCTTGATCGATATATTCCCCTTACACTAAGCAGCCAGAACTTGTGCATGAAATGTACTTTATAATAAAGGCTAACACCTCACCGTAAGGCAAGGCAAGCCACACCTTGTATGCAGTGCTGGGCTGTCCAAATTCTGTCTCTTTTCCACATACCTGGGACTTGAATTTGGGGAAGGGGATTTCTTTAGCAGCAGCCAGAAGTAATAATCTATTCTAACAGAAGGCACACCTCATATGTTAGCATTGTATAAAAAGGAGCAGGATGAAAGAATTAATTTCAGCCCACGCAAGAATGATATTTATAATATGGAAAAGGAATAAACGAACATACAGTAAAAGATAGAAAATTATTTATTAACTTAAACATTCTATCCTGTCTTTCCAAAGCTCTAAGGGACTAAGATAAGCGCAGGAAAGAGTTAAATGAAACAGTTCAGTATAGAAAATTCCAGGGAGAAAGAGTTTAGCGAATAGACACATATCAATTCTAAAAGACAGGCTTCAAAGGAACCCTCGGTTAATGGAATTAACAAATCCAGCTGCTGGTTTCATTAGGCTGATGTCATTAATGCTGGCCTCAAAGATGTTCCTGGAGATGCCTCAATTACATGTTTGTCCTGGCTGCTTTGGTAACTCTTCCAATGTAGAACCTGTTTTTTGTATTCAGAACGACTCTTAAGTTTCATATTTCTTGTCATAACTGGTAAAGTAATCTCAGCAAAAGCTAGTGTCTTTCAGAATATGTGGGCATTGTGGAATAATAGGATGGGCTCAAAAATAAGGCTGCATTTACATGAACACAAAGCAATATTATGAAGGTTTTCTGCTGGGGCTGCTCAGAAGAGTCCACATGAATTTCTGTGCTATTTTGTGGACACTATAAAGAAAAGAGTGCATGACACTTTCCCCCGTCTCCCTGATGGGGGACTGATAAAAGGACTGATATGAGGGCAGGGCACGCCCAGAGTTCTTTTCTGTTTTCGATAATGTAATTGGGAATTTTGAAGGGTAGGCAAGCGGCATCTGAAGAAGATGGGAAAACCTTAGTGGTAGGATCAAGTCTTTACTCCTCCAGCCTAGGGTTAAACCACTTCCTATTCTGTTTTGATTGTACCCACATATTCATGGGTTTGCATCCAATCCACCCTTGAAATATGCCAGGTTCCTCTCCCTTATGCCCCTCTTCTCCTCCACAGTTGCATTTCAGAAATCAGTTTTTACCAATTTCCATTGAGCGTTTTTAAATTATAATACAGGCATTACAGGCATTATAGTCAAAGGGCCTTTCCGCACTACACCTGTTATAGTGCTATTATTCCATTTTCAACCTCCTATGGAGCCCTGGAGTTTGAAGTTTAGGGAGGGGCATTTAGAATTCTCAGTCAGAGAGTTCCTGGGCCTCAGTAAATCAACTACAAACCCCAGAATTCCACAGGATGTTGAAAGTGGAATAATAGCACTGTAACAGTGCAGCGCAGAAAGGCCCAAAGTGTTAAGCTGCTTTAGCAATATTACAATACTTACCAAATATACTCATGTATAAGTCAGCCCATTGTATAAGTTGAGGGCAGATTTGAGGGCGAAAATTATGGACTTTGATATGACCCATGGATAAGTCAAGGGCTATTTTGCAGAGAGGGGAAAAGTGCCTGCCTCGGGAGCCAGCTGTTATGGCCATTTTCTAGCCCGGACTTGTGGGATGTCAGATATCATTTTGATATCAATAATTTGGCTTTCTTCTACCATCCCTCTCCACGTGTCTGCGAGGTCCACCGGACAAGCTCACAGTCAGGCTCGGCCCCTAATCACTGTAATATTCCAAACAATACAGGCAAGCCAGAAATAGCCGTCTCGCCATTTTAGGAGACCTCAAAGGCAAGTACTCTATTATGTATGCACGCAACTTACAAAGAACTCCCTGCCTCGAGCAGGCAGCTTGATTATGAGAACCCTCTACTGTCAAGCACTGCGCATTTGTATACTAGCTATTGTATTGTCAATTCGGACCTAACTCAATCATGCTAAATTCTGACCTTTCGGAGGCTTTGTCTCCAGCCCTAAACTCGTTGTTTTTCCCTAAGTACGGACTACCCTATGGTCATATTTTCCCTATAAAAACCCCTGATTTTGAGAGCTTCTTTGGATTGCTCAGATCGCCCCCGATTTCCATTCGGCCTTGCTGCCTCTGTGCTTGGCGAGCCTTCCCCGCAGTCCAACGTACTGAAACTACGCGCCTACAAACTTCCGCAGTGAACTACCCAGGCTTCAGGACAGGTGTAGTATCACCCAAATCAACAATCCCTATCAAAAATCCCTCTATACCTCTTCAGCCTTTATTTCCATAGTTATCTGTGTGAGTGTGCTGCATACACTGTTTGATTGTATTTTAATAAAAACAATTATTATTTCAATTCTGTTTGCTCCTTGACTCGGCCTGACCCTGTAGACACTGGGTAAAAGATTCCACTGCATTGCCCTGCCTCTCACATTGCTAGTTTGTGCTCTTTGACTAATTTCCTCAACTTGTTTAATTGTGAGCACATTTAGGTGTCCCTCATGGGACCCCCAGTAAACAGGGTAACACAGCCACCCCTGGCCATTGCCACTGCCATTTTCCCACCCAGGCATTCAAAAAAGGCCTTTTACCACTCTGTCAGAGAAGGAGATGATTCCTTTTTTGATAATTTTTTTTTTTAAATTAAAGTTTATAGAACAGAAACTAAAAAAAAAGGAAAGTCTCTACAGCCATGAAAATATGAGTATACATCACGTAAACAATCTATCAACATCTATCAATCATTCATTTCCCATTCTTCACCATCTCCGCATCACTTCCCCACTGGGTTGTCCTAATATATTTCATGTAAATGAGGATCTGTTTTCTCAGACATTTATACATCAACAGGGCTCTACTAATAAAGACAGAAATAGATTCCTACTTAAATTTACATCTGATATAACATTTTTAAATATAGCTTAGGTGAGATAAAAATAAAAAAGAGAAAGTTCATGCCTTTAGTATAATTAAGATTTTATTTATTTTTTTGTCATTATCTTAAACCTTAATCCATAAAACTGGCTATCAACAAGCCTCCCCATTTGCTTCTAAAATAAGATATGGGTTCCATTTTTTAATGAAACAATCAAGGGGAATCCCACTTAGTAACGTTGTTAGCTTGTCCATTATTGCAACATTGGACAATTTTATTTCCCAATCTTCTTCATTGAGAGTTTTTGTTCTTTTCCAGACTTTAACATAGTTGATTCTTGCAAGAGCTGTCATGTAGAACAAAATTCTCCCATATTTTCATTCCAGTTTCTCTTCGGGCATGCCCAACAAATACATTAATGGTGTCATATGGAATTGAAAGCCCAAAATATTTTCTATCTGTAGATGTGTAGATTTCCAATGTTTTTTAGCCTTCAGTCCACCACATGTGGTAGAAGGTGCCTCTTTCTGTTCCACATTTCTAACACTTATCATTACAGTTTGTATACATCTTTGCAAGTGTTTCAGGAGGTAGATACCACCATAGATACATTTTGTAGATATTTTCTTTTAGATTCTGATAGGCTGTATATTGGAGTCTTTTTTCCTGGGCTCCTTCCCAGTTTTCCAGTTCAACTGAATGTCCTATAATTTGGTCCCAATGTATCATCGGTTCTTTGACAACCTCCTCTTCTGTATCCCATCTTAGTAAGATTTTATAGATATTATCTGAGATTTTTTTTCTCAAAGATTATGTCGTCAAAATCGGATTTTTCTATTTGAAAACCATTTATTCTCATCTCCATTTTCCACTTCTCTCTTAACTGTCTATATAACAGCCAGCAACAGTTAATGCCTTCTTCTCTTAATTCTTCTTGAGATTTTATTTATAAAGTATCCCCTTGGATTTTTGTCAAATCTTTGTACAATATCCATTTTCCTTGCAAGATATTCTCCCTTTTATAGAAAGTTTCTTGTGGTGAAAGCCATAATGGTGTTTTAGAGTCGATTCTTGGTGTGTATTTCTTCCAAATCCTTAATATTGGTCTTCTTATAAAATGATTATTAAAGTCACTATGTACTATATTCTATCCAATATAGGCACGCCAACCGAATGCTAAGTCTTCTCCTTCCAACATCAGAAGTCTATTATTTGTTAATTTCACTGAACCATTCTAAGCAGCATGCGTGAAAGCAGAGTCTTAAATTAGGAAGTGATAAAATTTAAAGTGCAGTATTAACTCTTGTTTTAAAAAAAGAACCATCCCCTTCTCTACTCTCTCCACTTCTGGTCTTTTTAAATGCCTGGGTGGGAAAACGGTGCTTTCTTTCAGTTCTGCCACCAGCCCAGGCTTGCCTGGTAAGGAAACAGGAGAGCGCCTTCTCAGTGGCTGTTCCCACCCTGTTTAACTCTCTTCCCTGAGAGGCTAGGCTGGCCTCCTCCCTGCTACCATGGTCCAAGTCACTGAGTTTTCATTTCTGGCACCTCTATTCAAATGGACGGTACTTAGAATCATAGAATCATAGAAATGTAGAGTTGGAAGAGACCACAGGGGCCATCCAGTCCAACCCCCTGCCATGCAGGAACACCCTCAAAGCACTCCCGACAGATGGCCATCAAGCCTCTGCTTAAAAACCTCCAAAGAAGGAGACTCCACTACACTCCAAGGCAGCAGATTCCACTGTCGGACAGCCCTGACTGTCAGGAAGTTCTTCCTGAGGTTCAGGAGGAATCTCCTTTCTTGCAGCTTGAATCCATTGCTCCTTGTCCTGGTCTCTGGAGCAGCAGAAAACAAGCCCTCTCCCTCCTCTACGTGGCATCCCTTCAAATATTTAAACATGGCTATCATGTTCCCGCTTAACCTCCTCTTCTGCAGACTAAACATACCCAACTCTCTAAGCCTATCCTCATAGGGCATGGCTTCCAGGCCTCTCACCATTTTGGTCTCCCTCCTCTGGACTTGCTCCAGCTTGTCAATATCCTTCTTGAATTGGGGTGCCCAGAACTGGACGCAGTATTCAAGATGGGGTCTAACCAAAGCAGAGTAGAGTGGTACCAGTACCTCTCTTGATCTAGACACCATACTCCTATTGATGCAGCCAAGAATTGAATTGGCTTTCTTGGCCGCCGCATCACACTGCTGATTCATGTTCAGCTTGTGATCTATGAAGACTCCTAGATCCCTTTCGCACGTACTGCTATCCAGCCACGTGTCCCCCATCCTATATTTCTGTATTCCATTTTTTCTACCTAAGTGTAGGACCTTACACTTCTCTCTGTTGAATTTCATTTTGTTAGCCTTGGCCCAGCTCTCCAATCTATCCAGGTCATTTTGAATTTTGATCCTGTCCTCTGGCGTGTTAGCAACTCCTCCCAATTTGGTATCATCTGCAAATTTGATGAGCATGCCCTCTACTTGGGTCTCATTTTATTTTAAAAAAAAAAGGCAGTGTGTGTGGCAAATATTGTCTTGCCAGTTGCAGTATTGTCTTGTCAGTTGCAATTTGACCCATATGTTCATGCCACGTTGACTTTATGGGGGAATACAGATTTGAAAACTGGGAAGGAACCATTTTTATGGAAAGTGTGGGCCAACAATGGGATTGTTATATTAAGTAAGATACTTGGTGTAGATGATAAGTTCTGAAGACAAAAAAGCCTGGGGCAAAAGAGTGGGAGATTTCTATATGAAAGAAAGATTGGGACCAAACAGGAGATTCTGGGTGTGAGAAGATGCGTATGAGAGCTTCACTTCTGGTACTGAACATAAATTCCTGGTGATGTCTGTGCTTAGGGGCATCCTTTTTTTCAGGCCAATACACACCTTCTGGCATCCCTGTTTTGTTCTTGATCCCTACAAGTGGACCTGAAGGATCTCCTTCTGGAAAAGTAGTCAGTCCTGCAAGCCTCAAGTCTGCCCCCCACTGGGTTAGCCCCACTGCAGTTTTTGAACTCCATCAGAAAGAACAATCAACTTCATTTCCTGGTTTTTTTGTTTCTATTCATACCACAAGATGGTGCTAAAACAGCAGCAGCATTCCTACAGGCAGTGTCCTGAACTTCCTCTCCTCTTTCAAGTTTTAAAAGTTTGAAAACAACCTTTCAAGAGTCAATTTCCTATGAACAGAAGGAGACTGTTGCCATGGGTCCCATCAGGATTGGTGCTTTTTGACCAGTTTAAAAATATAATAATATATTATAAAAATATAAGAATTGATTGCTCATGGTGAAAGGGGTTTTAATAATGTGCTATATCGGTGGTTCTCAAACTGTGGACTGACATCTCAAAGGGGGGGCATAAGAAAAGTCAGCCTGCAAGTACAGCAGGCTCTTGCAGAGAGTATTTACTACTCTATTCTGCTTTGCTCAGACCTCACCTGGATTGTGTCCAGTTCTGGGCACCACTGTTCAGGAAGAATATTGACAAGCTGGAACATGTCCAGAAAAGGGTGACCAAAATGGTAGAAGGCCTGGAAACCACGCCCTATAAAGAGAGGCTTAGGAAGCTGTTCAACCTGGAGAAGAGAAGGTTAACAGGAGACATGATAGCTATGTTTAAATACTGTATTTGAAGGAATGCCATATGGAGGATGGAGCAAGCTTGTTTTCTGCTGCTCCAGAGACTAGGACACAGAGCAATGGCTTCAAACTTCAAGAAAAGAGATTCCATCTAAACATTAGGAGGAACTTTCTGGCAGTAAAAGCAGTTTGACAGTGAAATATGCTGCCTCAGAGTGTGGTGGAGTGTTCTTCTTTGGAAGTTTTTAAACAGAGATTAGATGGCCGTCTGTCAGGAGTGCTTTGATGGTGTATTCCTGTATTGCAGAAATTTGGACTTGATGGCCCTTGTGGTCTCTTCCAACTCTATGATTCTATCAGACAGAGTCTGGTGCCTTTAGGATATTTAGGCTGGTGGAGGGGAGGGAGGGGGAGGCAATTCAGATGAAGTAGCAGCAGCTTGGGAGAAATAAGGGTGCATTCAGGGATGGAAAGCACACACCCCTTTTCCTTCCTGTGGGAGCCCAGGCCAGCCCTACCTTCACTACCTGAATTCCTTCCCCCCTCCCTCTTCTCCCCACCAGTAATCAGGAACAGCAGCCATCTGTCTTAGGGATGATCGCTGCTAGGGGGAGGTTTTATCTGGAGCACAAAGTGCTAGAGATTAGTGCCTGCATGTCACTTACAGGATGCTCATCCCTTGTATGACCGGTAGCCACATATAGGCCATTTCCACACGAGACTGTTATAGCGCTTCGATTCCATTTTCAACATCCTATGGAATCCTGGGGTTTGCAGTTTCGGGAAGGGCCACGCGGCCCCTCCCAAAACTGCAAACCCCAGGATTCCATAGGATGTTGAAAGTGAAATCAAAGCACTATAACAGTCTCGTGCAGAAATAGTGATAGTTTTGTCCCCCATGAGAACAGCTAGGAAGTAATTTGTTTTTCTAATAAGTTACTTTGATACTAAGTTGCCTTTTGCAGTAACCAGCTGGAATAATTTTTTTTTTTTCCTGGAACAGCCACGGCTGTAATTCATTATTTTTTGATTGAACTGGAATGGGTTGTTTGCCTGATACTCGTTACTGTCAAGTGGGAGGGTAAGGGGAAAAGGTCAGATGTGTGATTCCCTTGTGTTGCAATGGAAGAAACTGCTTTGTAATGTTTTCTGCATTTTCTTCAGAATTTTCATAGTGCAATACATGAAATGGATATTTATTATTTATTTATTTATTTGTTTGTTTGTTTGTTTGTTTGTTTGTATCCCGCCTCTTCATATGGATCGAGGCGGCGAACAACTTACAAATAGCATGTATTTCGAAACATTTCTATACATGCCCCCAACAAGCTGGGTACTCATTTTACCGACCTGCGAAAGGATGGAAGGCTGAGTCAACCTTGGAGCCGGGCAGGATCGAACTCACAACCTTGTGGCTTGCAGTACTGGCATTTAACCACTGCACCACCATTTTCCTCTAATTCCCAATGTCACAACGGCACAGTGGCACCACCACTTTTGCAAGGGTTTGAGGTGCAGAACCCTTATAAAAGTGGGAAAACCATGAATAACTCCTCCCTGAGCTCCCCCTTCTGGGCTCCCTCCTCCCATACCCTTGCCTTTTGTCCTGGTGGGCATGCCTTATTTCTCTAATTTTGCTGCTCCCCCTCCCATTCCTTTGCCTTTAGCCTGGGCTCAGAGCAGGAAAGCACAACACACTCAGGGAAGAGGCAAGGGAATGGGAGGAGGAGAATGGAGAGGGAGGCACATGTGTACCTCATGAGTAATCAAATTCAAAAAGCTGAAACCCACAAATGTGGAAGGAAGGTTGTAATAGTAAAGGTAACTTTTCAGTAGCAAGTAACTCAATGAATTTATTTTTTGGACTGCAGTACCAGTAACTCTTGGGAGAGCATAGTAATGAGTAAAGTAACTAGTTCCTTTTAAAAAGTAACTTTCCAAGCTCAGATGAAAAGTTTGGGAAACTATGTTTCTCTAGAGCTACCCGGAGTATGTGGGTTTCCCTAAGCAGCTTTTCTACAGGCTAGCTACGTTTACTGTGGGGCTTTAGTATCCACCAGGGTTTGGTTCCAGGAGTCCCTGTAGATATCAAAATCCATGGATGCTCATGTTCCAGTAGGCCTACCCAGTCTAGTTTTACTTGTGCTTTTAATTGTATTTCTAATCATACTCATAACTCTATTTTAATTGTACTTTTAACTATGGCCATTTCCGCACTAGATTGTTATAGTACTATTATTCCACTTTCAACATCCTATGGAATCTTGGGGTTTGCAGTTTAGGGAGGGGCTGGCCAGTCCTTCCCGAAACTGCAAACCCCAGGATTCCATAAGATGTTGAAAGCGGAATAATAGTGCTATAACAGTCTAGTCCGGAAATGGCTAATGATATATTTTAATTACAGTATATTTGTATCGGTTTTCCATGTGTATCTTAACTATGACTTTTAACTCCATCTATTCTGTACCTCACCTCGAGCCCTGGGGAGAGGCAGGTAATAAATAAATTTTATTATTATTACTATTATTATTATAATTACTACTACTTAAATAGCATAGTAAGATGGTATTTTTTATATAAAATGGTGTACAACTCAAATGAGTGCTGGAGAGATCCTGAAGATCTGTGAAATGGTGGGAAGCTACAGCTGCATATACCTACATATCAGCATAGTAATCGCAGTAGTAGTGGTGGTGGCAATAATAATAATAATAGTAATAATAATTTATTTCTTACCCACCTCTCTGCATGGTTCAAGGCAGGGAATAACAACAGATTAACACACTACATCTGTTAGAGACAGAACATCAGTTTAAAACAGCAGTTAAAATTCATGATATCTGTTTAAAAGAACAAATAATACAAATGTCTATTAAAAGTCATTACATATTTAGAATTCGTAGTTAAAATTAACAATTTAAAATCATACAGATAGGCCTGCCAGAAGAGACTGGTCTTTAATACTGTTTGAAATTTGGACAGCATACTTAGCTGTCAAGTCTCTTCTGGCATAGTGCTTGGCATGTGGCAAAATCAAGGTTTGCTTTTTGGAACCTTTATTCCCCAAATATTATCAAGCTGTGGTTGGTTGAATCTATCAATGCAGAAGCCAGGGATATGGATGGTCAACTGTACTGTAAACTGCAGAGGTTAAAGTTTGCCAGTCACTCAGCTATGGCTGCAAGCCAACCCCCCTCATCCATTTCTATACATGAAACTGGCCTATATTGCCCTTTTGCTACTCTAGCAACCCTCTTTTTCCCACATCTTCCAAGTTCTAGCAGCTTCATGCGCCGTCTACCTACTCACTGGATGACCTTGGGTGTGTTACACACAGCCCCCAGAAAACCCATGACAGGTTCACTTGAGCATGTCAGAAGTTGGAAATGACCTGAAGGCACACACAACAACAACAACCTCCTTTTAGATCAACCCAGATTTCAGTTGGCCAGAGTATTGAAAGGGATTAAGCACATCTGAGTGAGGGTCAAATGCAAGTCATGATCCACATTGTCACCACATTTATTAGCAGAATCATTTATCATTTATTCATTTATTAGCAGAATCATGCGCAAGCATAGTGGCTCACTCCAAACTCAAAGCAGTTGCTTCACCGATGCCAAACCTTCAATGTGTTTGATTCTGGTATTTAAGGAAGCAGCTGAGCCAAAACCTGGCAGTCACAGCCTTTTTAGCCTCATCACGTCTGTTCTTACTTTCCTGCCATGTCTCCCCTTTGTTTCTGCTTTCTGGGGATGTATTTCAGTCTTTCACTCCAAGTCTCAAGTCAAGTCTCAAGTGTTCCTGCAAGATACTTGCAAGTTGGGAGCCAACTTTAACAGGAAAAAAAAAAAAAAGGAAAGAAAGAAAGAAAGAAAGAAAGAAAGAAAGAAAGAAAGAAAGAAAGAAAGAAGTGGGAGTGGGGTCAATGTGTTCACATGGATCTGCTTCTTCAGAAGTTGGGAACATGATCCTTCTTACACCCCATACCCCATGCTGGGAACATTTGTGTCAATGCGCGTAAAAGAATCTGCAACTTCTGAAGTGGGGAACAATGCGCGTAAAAGAATCTGCAACTTCTGAAGTGGGGAATAGGATCCTTCTTACATTCCATTTCTAAAGCTGGGCAAAAGGAGATGGAAGCACGGTTCAAAGTCATAAAGTTTCTGGATGAATGGGTTACGCTAGTGAACGAAGGGCAGCAAGTCAGTCACTAAAAATATACAAGTCATGAGCTGAGTTAAGTCAGTGTGTCATTTCTTGCTGAGTCAAGTTCAAGTCTAAAGTGACGTGATTCTGACTTGAGTCTGAGTCAACTGAATCTACATCACTGCTGCTTTTAGCTTCTGCCCCATCTGCCCCTTTCCTGTACATTCTGCATTCTCTGCCAGGATTAGCTTTATTATGAGGCAAAGTGAGGAAGCTGTGTTGGGCAGCAGATACTTATGAGCAGAAGACTGCAGAAAAATCCCTCCCTTGGCTGTGCTTTTGAATCTCTGTGACACGGATAGGATCAGGCTCCATATCATTTCTCATGGGTAAAGTGCATGTGCATCAAAAGCGTTTCATAAAACCACAGCACAATTTTTCTCTGGACACATTTCAGTTCTTTGGTTTGGGGAGGAGATACCTTTGTCCTAAGGGAGGAAGAGACAGAGAGAATAGCAGCATGTTTGCTTAGCCTACTGCCTCATTAAAACCAATATTGCATATATGCAAGGGTGTAAGCACAGCTTGTAAAAGCTTACTTTTTTGCCTCTCAGTGAACATGCAGAAAGCTCCCACCTTTTGACATCCCATTATCTGACAACTCATCTTGATGCTTCCAAATTAGGACAAGTTCCATTAATCTGACAGGGGCTCTGCTCTTTTATCAGTTCCTCTTGCCAGTGGGGGCTCACTTGAAATGGATTGCAAGCGCATGCTGCTTAAAAAATGATCTGAGGAGTGAAAAGGGTGCTAAGTTGTTGAGAGACTCTGCAAGGAGCATGTGTGCAGTCAGTCCAAAGTGAACCTCTGTAAGTCCTTCATGCTCAATGCAGCAGAGTACATGGCTTTTGCTTTTCAACCAGTGCCGTTTTCTGACAGTACTCTGGTCCCTAGCCTGTCAGATAAGTGGGGGAAGCCTGAATTTATTGGGGGATTCTGAAAGTTATTTTGGCAAATGCTGAGACTGTGCACTTTGACTGGAGGTGAACTTTCGTATTCTCTCTCTCAGGCAGCAAAATGTTTGTGGTCTTTCACCCTCCTTCCTATCGCACTTAAGACTCTCTCTGTGTTTGTGCCTTGTTAGTTGCCTGTCAAGATAGGACAGGAAGGACCCCTGTGGGGGCGGTGGGCAGCGGTAGCCAGGAGGGCTGCTGCTACCACTGCCACTGCCACCACCCCCCTGGGGCCAGGAAGGACCCTGGAAGGGGCAGGGGCAGCAGCAGGCCAGGCGTGGGCGGGAGGTTGAGGGGAGTTTGGCTTTTTTGTACCTCCTGGTATTGGAGCCCAGAGCATGCGTCCTAGATATGCCTCTGCCTACAGCACCTGGTATTCACTGGTGGTCTCCCTTCCAAATACCAACCACGGCTGACCCCCCCCGGCTTAGCTTCCAAGATCAGAGAAAGTCTGGTCCCTTTAGGGTATTAGGCCCTTAAAACACTGTACCAAGTGGCAATTGGGATTTACAAGAGGAGGCTTAGGTTTCGAAGGGTTGAGGAACAAAGTTTTAAGCCTTCATCAGAATTATGACACAGATAAAGTTCCAGCTGGCTTTCACTTCTCTGGTCTAGTATTACACAACTCTTGTGAACTTTGCCAGTATTGAGCAACTTGTCTAAAAGACAGATTGGAAGTCCCCCACAAATTCATGACAGCAAGGAACATGCTGTCCTTCAGCTCTGTACACATTGTCCCTTAATCTCACTTGCCTTGTAATTTATCTCTTTCTCATAACTGCGTGTCAACTTACCACTTCCTTATTTATTTATTTATTTATTTATTTATTTATTTATTTATTTATGAACCTTTACCATACAAGCAGTCAGAAGACATCCCAGCTTCATTTTTAGTCTTTGTATGCTATTTCCACATGACTCTCTGCTTTGATGCTAAGCACACTGTCCTGTGCTTTATAACAGTGGTTCCTAACCTTTTCATTCCCTTTGAAAACTGACTTACGGCAACCCTAAAGCAACCTTATAATGATGGTTTTCTTGGCAAGAGGACATTTGGGGGCTAAAAATGGTATTTTTTCAAGGGGGCATGGGGGTGGCCCTCCAACTTCTCCTACGGGCTGCTAATCCAACATTTTTGCCATATTTTTGACATACCATCCCGTACATTTTAGGGCCAGAAAAGGTCTTACTTGAAACTAGAAATGACTAGAGGAATCACTTTGTCACTTTTTTTTTTTTTTTTTAATCCAACTGCCCTGGGGAGTGTCTGGGGGACCACAAATTGTCCACTCCTGTTTTAAATGTCTAGCATTTTAAATCTTATTCCTTATTTGTTGTTAACTTTTGTACTACAAATTAATTTAGCTGTATTCTGACTTAATCTGTAGTGTAAGCTGTCTTGAATCTCATTTTGGAAGAAAGGTGGAACAGACAGACAGACAGACAGACATTGATTGCTTCAGCAGATTAATTCTGCAGCACCATTTAAATTAACTGTAAGAAGTTTTTATGGCACCTTGACTTTGGACTAAGGTGCTAAGTAAGCACTTTAACTAGTTAAAAGTTCATTCTCCACTAGAGTTTTACAGCATGGAAGAGGCCAGCTTTCCAAGAAAGTCTGTTCAGATCTAAAAAGGAGCTTTTAAATGCTAAAGGAACATATACGTGTGTGTACGAGTCATTAGTAACTGACTGGCTGGAATCCTGTTGTCGAGACCCAGTGAATCAATTGCTGAATACTGAATCAGCATGTAGGTATTTCCATTCAACTCAATGGCTCTACTCTGGTTAGAATTTAGGCCATTAAGTTCATACTCTCATTGACATTATTGACTCTTATTTATGTACTTATATAATATCCTGGCCTTTCTCCCAGCACAGGATCCAAGGAGTTGTAAAACGTTTTAAAAGCAGAATACAATTTTTTAAAAAGCTCTTAATACAAAAGCTAAAACACAATCAAACTAATTTTGTATTTTAAAAACACAAATTAAAAACAGCATTAAAAGATGCTTAAGGCATAATAAAATAAAAACCAACACCCTCCCCATTAAAAGCTTTTTTCTATCATGACACACTAAAACCCCAATGTTTCCTTAAATAAAAATGTCTTTATCTACCAGCGAATAGACAGCAGGGAGGGCACTAACCGGACCTTCCAGGGAAGGGAGTTCCCTAACTTGGGAGCAGTCACCAAGAAGGGCCATTTCTGCACTAGCCTGCTATAGGTCTATTATTCCACTTTCAACATCCTTTGGAGTCCTGGGGTTTGCAGTTTAGGGAAAGCCTTTTTTTCATGTCTTTACCAGATGTTCCTGGGAGAGTGGTGGGAAAGAGAAAAGGCTTCCCTCCTAGATCTTAAGAGCGCAGGCAGGTTCATATAGGGAGATACTTGTTTCCCCAAATATTCTGGACCTAAGCCATGTAGGGCTCTTTCACATGTACAGATATATTATCACAGTAGCAGTTAAAGGATTAACTTGGAAAAATATTGCTTAGAAAATATAATTTTACTAGAGAAGAAGAATAGCCTTGTGAAGATGGGATGCAACAAATCAGTAACAAATGTGCATTTCCTTGAACCAGCTTTGAACCTGGAGGCCCAGGTTTCTGTGGTGGCCAGGGGTGCTTTTGCACATTTAAAGTTTGTGTGCCAACTGTGCCTGTTCCTTGAGATGCCAGATCTACCCACAATGGTACATGCCTTAGTCATATCCCGTTTGGATTACTGTAATGTCTTCTACTTGGGTGTACCTTTGAAGAATGTTTGGAAACTTCAGCTGGTCCAAAGAGATGCAGTCAGGCTGTTAACTGGGGCAGGTTACGGAGACCATGAACATGGCCCCTCCCGAAACTGCAAACCCCAGGATTCCACAGGATGTTGAAAGTGGAATAATCGTGCTATAATCGTGCTATAATAATGCGGAAATGGCCCATATGACGCTCCTGTTTAAACAGCTTCACTTGCTCCCTGTTTGTTTCCAGGCACAGTTCAAAGTGCTGGTTATGACCTAAAGAGCCCTATGTCACTCAGGTTCAGACTATTTGGTGGACTGCATCTCCCTGTATTAGTCTGTCCAGGGTCTGAGATCATCAGGAGAGACCAGAATGGCTCTCTCCTTGTTGACCTTCAGCCAATAGGCTAAAACCTTTTGATTCAGACAAGCGTTTAAAACAGGAAAACTTTAAAGAAGGGACTAGGCGGAGCTATATTGTTTTAATTGCTGCTTTTAAGAGATTTTTATCTTTTTAAATTACATTTTTATTGAAGTATAATCGTTTTAATACTGTAAAAGGAGTTTAATTCTATTTTAATATTCACTTGTTGCATGGTATTATTTGTGCTGTTCTTTTAAATTGTGAGCCACTTTGAATCCAATTTGGGGAAAAGAGTGGGATATAAATAAATATTGTTGTTGTTGTTGTGCCATAAACATTTGAACATATTTTAGCAAAAACGGAAAGGGCTGGTTTGTTCAAGGTACACCCATTTCTCCAGGGTTTCTATAAACCATGAAGGATAAATCCCATCAGCAGTTCATCCACCTTTGTATTTCTCAGCCAAATGGAGGGTTGCCATCAGGGTGAGCAGTGAGACCAAGAATTTCCTCACATTGCAGATTTGGACTCCATTGAAAGGCATTCCTTCTGCCTAGGGACCATGACAATTGCAGTATTGTAGAGGAGGCTTGGGATCTCTTATGAAGAATTCCCAGTGTCCTCACCAGTACATTCTTTGTGAGAAAGCAAGCAATAGGAATCAAATTCGTATAAACTTTCTCAACAAGATGAGCTCTCCAAAGATTTTTGCATATTAACCAGGAAAGACACTCACACTTTGCATCATCGAAGGAGGGGAGAAAAACTCAGATCATTTTCCAGGAAAGCAAGGACTGAAGAAAATTGTCTCTATTCATCCCCTCCAGCCCTTGTCAATTTGAAAAGCCCTCCCTGTACTTCCTCTTTCCTCAGCCCCAAATGTATTCTCCCTTCCCTGTGAAATGGTATCAGGAACTGCATAAATGGAGGGGAAGAATAAGAATTCATATCTAGGTGTTTTTTTTACTCAAGACAAAGAAGAATTCAGTAACTCTAAATGTTCACCAGTGGAGAAGGTGGCACAGCTGAAGGTATGATGTTGCAGGCAGGCCTGAAAATGTGCAGAATAGCATTATGAATAGTAAAGACTAATTCACTTGAGTTAATATGGTACAGAGGGGAAATTCTTAGCAGAACATTATGAGAATAAGCCAGTGGTGTCTCATTTGTATCAGGACCCTACAGTTATGGGAAACCATCAATGAATACTAGGCACTGTAGGCTATATTTCAGAGGATGGAACTGGCAAAACTTTATGAACATCGTTAAATTCGTGGGGTCACCATACGTGGACAGGTGACTTGAAGATACACACACACAGTTTGCATCCAAGTCTGGCTCAAGAGAATCTTGTCAGAATTGTTGGTTTTAAATTTCTAGAATAAGTAGGTTCCAAGTAAGGTACGGGAAGGCTTTAGAGAAATGGGGTCAGTGGTATGTGAGATCAAGTGTGGTGTAGTGGTTTGCATGTTGAACTAGTACTCTGAAGGCTGGGGCCCAATTACCCACTCAGCCATGGAAACCAACTGGGTAACACTGGAAAAGTCACTCTCTCAGTCTAAAAGGAAGGCAAAAGCAAATCTGATAATATTGTGACAAGAAAACCTCATGATAGGTTGCCTTACAGTTGCCATTAAGCTGGAAATGACTTGAAGGCACACAACAACAACATGCAAGATAGTGGTGGTTGTCTTTCTCCATGTGATCAATAAGAACAGCAGATGGGCACAATCAAATTTGTCTAAAGCTCCAATTTTTCAAGCCACTCTGATACAGTAATGGACATATGCATGGCTGGACAGGTTCACATAGTGGTATTGTAACCATTTATTTCAGTGGTTTCCAAACTTTGGTCCTCCAGGTATTTTGGACTTCAGCTCCCAGAAGCCTCAGCCAGCTTGTCCAAGAATCAGGAATGCTGGGAGCTGAAGCCCAATACATCTGGCATTTGGGGACCACTGTCTTATTCTCATCTTCTGTTAAAAATTTCCACTTTGTACCATATGAGATGAAACAGCCTTTACTATTCATATTCTTTCTCTGAATTTCCAAGCCTTCTTGCAATAGTGGTATCATTGTTTCCCTTACTGGTGTGTTTTTCAGTCAGGACAGAACAGTGAAAGGTACGGGAGTGACCAGGAGCTCACCATGTCCTGCTTAACCCATCTTCTTCCTAATCAAGTAAACGTAATTAAAATGGCTCTTCTTCACAGCAGTAGTAAGTAGCCTTTCACTTCTATGCTGGTTTAACCTGATGATCTCATCAGGATATCATCCTGCTTAAAAACATGGTGTCACAAGCACTTTGTAGAAATATTAATTAAGAAACCAATTCCACTTAGAAGATTGAGATAGTCATGGGTGTCAGATTCCAACACTATACCTTAGGGAACACAAAGCAATATGCATTTAAAGAATAAATTTTTGTTTTTAGTCCCGAAGCGATAATTACAGATACATAAAATTATAAGATTAATAAATTGGTAACAGAGAGCAGGATACCAATTAGATGTACGAAATGAAATAGTGTGCTAAGGAAATAAAAGATAGGATGTAAGTAATAATGTCGTTAAGGAATATAAATGATAAAAAGGAAGTCAAATGTTTTTATTTGTTGTGTGAAAGGGTGGTGTTAGAATTATTTGTAAAGTAAATTAATGAATGTTTGTATTGTAGTGTATTGTTGGCTATGTTATGTATGTTTGGAAAATGAAGGGATGTATTAGTGTTGTTATGGAAAATTTAATAAAAACTTTAATAAAAATTTTTAATAAAAATATATTATATATATATATATATATATATATATATATATATATAGAAATTCCAGAAGAAAGGCAGCCTACAAATACAATAAACAAACAAACAAATAAATAAATACATATCATGCAAGGGTGAAGTCTCGAGTACCCATACCCATTCTGCTGCTGTAAATCTAGATGTGCAGAGAAAGAAGATTGAAAACTGACTAAGGTGGCTAAGGCGGAAAAATGGGCACAGGGCAGAGACTGAAGATGGATTGGGCAGCTGAAGACACATATACCTCTCTATCCCCTCTTTAAAAATTTCAAATAGTATTGATATAATACACCACACAGGCAAAACAGAACCACATAGGACACAAGTAAATTTAATTATTGGGGTAATACTGGCATGGGAAAACCACTCTCGGTGTCAGGAAAATAGCATCAGTTGAACGGAACAAAGTAAGTTTCATCTAAATAGATAATAAAAACATGTGAGTAAGTGGACATCAAAAGCAACAAATCACCCATTTGAATCTGCTCACTGTTTTAAGTGAATTCAAATTAGTGTATCTAATGATTGTCCTAATATGAAAACAACGGCCATTCCCAACTTGTTGCGAGGCTTCATCCTGCAATCTCTTACAAAAAGATTATGTAAAATGTGTGTGTGTGTGTGTGTGTGTTGAATACAATATAAGAAAACATTATCACACTATTTATGTAGAATTATTTTGTAAGCTTCAACTCCCAAAGAAGGTTCAACCAAAGGTCAGTCCAGACATCCTGCCACATGGGATGGTATTAATTAACCATAAATCAATTGACTCTTTTAAACAGCTTTCTGTTTCTGTTTTAGACTCGCCAAAACCAAAAAGAAAAGTACAAAGAAATGTTGCAACAGCATTGTGCTTTCTTCTGTATGTCCAAAACATAATCTTATCTTTGTTTTCCCAACAGCCCGAAGGAACTATTTGTAAAGTGAAACTAATGGATGACATTTGGTTCATTGATTTCCTTGGGAAGATTATTAATGATAATCATAATCATGCGGAAAGGGCTGAGGAGATGTCATTGGGACCTCCAGTGGCATATTGATAAGTTACTAAGGCCCTTTTCGCACGTGGGGGGGCCGAAACGGGGCGGCGCACACAGGGGCGAAGCTTACCTGCTTGCGTTTTGCTCTGTCCCTGCTCCGTCCCTGCGGGGAGCGTGGTTCCGCCGCTTCACACGCCGCCGAATTTTGGCGGCGTTTGGCGGTGCCCAAAATGGCGGCTGGCGGCTTCCGGCGGCGCTCCGCCAATCAGGGCAGCGCGCCAGCCGGAAGCCCGCCGCCAGGCAGATCTGCAGAGATGCACTACCGCGTCTCTGCAGATTCTCACCAGGAGCTGCCACGGATTAGTGCAGGCGAGTTTCATAAAAACCACCTGGGAAGTTTTAAAAAACTCGCAGCGCCACCCCTGCGGCTGCACTAGAGCGGTTGGAGGTGTGGCACCTCACCTTTTCCAACCGCGCTAGCTCACCCCGCGGTGTGAACGACCTCCGTCTCCAGTCGTCGCACCGCGGGGTTTTACCCCCGTGTGAAAATGGCCTAAGTCGCCAGTATCTATTGATTTAAAGGATTTTCACACACCCCTAGCTCTTCGACTACAAAAAAGACTCTCGGAGCAGCTTATAAAGATCAATAATAGACTAGTTCTCAGGCCTGCAACCTAAAAATGGAACAAAACAAAAAGGGTTTTGGAGGGAGAGGGGAAGAGGAAATTTTTGAGGGAGAGGATGACAAATGAAAAAGAGTAGAGTGCTATATTGATGCAAGGAACAGAGCTTTAGCTGAGGTCCTTGCAGATTTGGGTATCTAAAGTTGTATCATAATCCTTTCATACACTGTTGTCTTGTAGTTCAAAACATCTGGAAACGACTAAGCTAGAGACAGAAGTATGAGCAATACATTTGCCATCGTTGACTGGAGATATTAATGTGGGAAGGGACAGTACACCAGGCAACAGCTACTTAGCTTTCACACTACAGTACTATAGTATTATGATTCTACTTTAACTGCCACAAGAACAGCTTGTGGAATTCTGGGATTTGTAGAATAACAGTGCTGTAACAGCATAGTGTAATAGGGCCCCCTGTGTGTTGCCTGAGATTTTATTTTCCTCTTAAGAACTCACCCAACTGTCTTCTCCATTTCCTATAACTTTGCTCCATATTTCCCAATGCAATCTGTATTCAGAGTTATTTACATACACAGTTTGGGTTCCTGAGGGAGTACACTGTCCTCCTCCTTGCTGCTAGGTCTCATATCCATAGCAACCAGCCTATTTCTGTACCTGTAATTTCCCCCCATATTCCCCAATCCAAAATTTGTTAACATAAAGAGGTTGGGTTCCTGAGCAATACACTGTCTTCCTCCTTGCTCCTAGGCATTGTCTCCATAGCAACTGGACTATTCCAGTACTTCTAACTTTTCCCTATAGTCCCCAACCCAATCTATGTTCTCTGGCAACGTTAATGTACTGACTTTTCCTTTCTTTCTGTTTGATTTGTGCACTGGCTTTATGTTTTTCTGGAAGCATTTTTTTGTTTTGACTTTCAGCTTTAAGATTCCTCACACATGGAACCCACATCTACTGTGTGAGGTGAGAAGACCTTGTAACTATGGCCATTTCTGCACTACACTGTTATAGTGGCGTTATTCCACTTTCAATATCCTGTGGAATTCTGGCGCTTGTAGTTTACAGAGGCCAAAGATCTCTTTAGATGAGAATTCTTAAATGCCCCTCCTTAAACTACAAATCCCAGGATTCCATAGGATGTTGAAAGTAGAATAATAGCACTATGACAATGTAGTGAGGAAATGGGCTATGTTGTGTATGTCAATTTAATTTTTCTCACATGTGCCTCCCAAATGTTTTCTGGCATCCTTATTGATGGTAGGCCTTGTCTCCATAGCAACTGGCCTGAGGCCCAAGAGCTCTCAGCTGAGAATTCTAAAGGCCCCTCTCTAAACTGCCAACCCCAGGATTCCATAGAATCTTCACAGCCAGCCAATCAAATGAGGTCTTCTTGCCTCACTCAGACAATCATATGAGGTCTTTGCCTGCCTGATGCAGACAAACTCACAAACAAACATTGACTTTTATATAGTAGATTTTCACAAATTTGCTTCTTTTGAGTGCCTTCAAAGCATGTCACAAAGACACAGCGTGGCTCACCTTTGTGCCATGTTTTGAAGACACCCCGAAGAGGGAATCTTGTTGCTTCCATGTGTTTGCAAATGCCTATGCACAGTGAAAACTGAATTCTTTCCTTCCACAAGTTTCCAAGGACTCAGTCAAGGGCCTCATTACTTGCTTAGTAAGAGAATCTTGTCTTTCTGAGTTCTCTGCGGTATTTAAGGAGAAGAGATCTCATACTGGGATGGACCTGACAGGCAACTGGTGAGAAGCAATTCAGTTCATCATAGCAACTATAAACCTTAAACCTTGGTCTAGATTAGAGAGAGCATTGGTCCAGTACAAGATCACACCCGTATAAAAAAAGTCAAATAAAAACCCCACCGAGTTACATTCATAAGTCATTTTCTAAATCCATCCTATGAGTTTATGTACTTTGGTCTCACAGGACTTCTCACACTAGAGTTATTTTCAGTTTCTTTATTCTTATTTAGTAATCATTTATGCATAAAAATTCCCCTGCTACTAAGTGGAAATGAGAAGCTATCTTTGTTTAAAACAATGTAAAACTTATGCCAGAGGCTCATATGTGTAGGAGGGGGTTCGCCTATCATACAAGATAGACAACTGAAAATTCCTGGGTCTGTATCTAATGACCTTTTGGGTGGACAACAAATATTTTTGAAACTATGTGGCTGTGACTGTTAATTACAGTACTAGTGAGTAATCGTTAGGGTGTTTTTTCCTCTTATAAGTATGAATAATAAATGATCCTGGGATTTTTCTTGGCTGTCATGTTTCTTTATGCTACAAAAACATCTGCATTTGCTCTCTCTGAATTCTTTATTGTTTGCACAGATGTTCCACATAGAGCAATAGGCCATTATTTTACCTGCTGGATTCATGAACTCTTGTGTAGCGTATGTGTGTGTTTAGATCCCAAAGAAACCAAATCTTGCTGTGGAACATGTTCTTGTAAGGGACTGCATTCTCATCAATATGTAAGCACCACAAACTTCTTTTTTTTAAAGAGAAATACTTCCTTTCCATGGCTTTCATATTACAGACCTAACCCTGGAAGCAGAATGTGAGATTCAAACAAATCGGTAGTATTGTGATAATGAAAAAGCGCATAACCGATTGCTAGAATCCCTATTCGCTTTTTTAAAAATTTTAGACAGAAATCCTACTAGCATATTTTTAAACGGTCCCTGAACAAGATAGGCTAGACATACATATTTTTGTAATACTGAATGTAAACAAATATATGAGGGAGCTGAGATTCTTAGAAGCCTGTTCATGTTTCTGGAATCTGCATTAGCCTCTCTTATCTGTTCTTTCCAGATGTACGTGCTCTCAGACCTTGAGGTGGCTTGGGAACTGTGGGCTAGTGAAAGGCTGGGGAAAGTGTGACCTACAGACTGTTTTTGAGACTCTTCAGGGCCTCCTAGACTCCAGTGGTTTTTCACACCCCTCCCCATGTGTTGCAATTCCCTCTTCTAAACCCTAGTCTGAGGCAAAGGTGGTTCAATGCTACATCCTCTCCTGGGAAAGTTGCATAGAAGGGGAAACAGTAACTTCCCCTAATACGTTAGGTCTGAAAACCAGACAGTGACATAATGAAAGACTGACAAATAAGTTCCTTCTTTTTCTGCATTTACCATCAGCAGTGAAGACAAACGTGCTTCTTAGCCAGAAATGTTGTCAGCAAACTCTTCTGTTAGCCATTTTACTGGAATGTTCTGCAGTATGACAATTAATAATGTATATTTCCTTTCTTCTTCATGGTCTGTGTGGCACATACAAAACGTTTACCCTTGTTTCTTTTCCACATCACTTGAGAAATCCTTACGCCACTACATGCAGAGTGCTTTGCAAACGAATTATATTTTTTCCAAGATTGTGTAAGCAAGTATTCAATACCTCCTTGTGTAAGCAGTCCTGTCCACTTGCCCAGAAATAAAATATCCTGTCTTGCATGTCAGTCTATTGACTGAATCTGGCACTGTACTCCTCCCACTACCAAGCTGGCCACTAACTGGCCCACTGGCTGTACCAGAAAATTCCTAGTTGGCTACGGAAATTACTCACAAAACGATCAAGCTGGCTGCCTCTATCCTCAATCCCATATGCTGCCTTTACACAGGATCTTGGCCTCTGATATTTATCATATTAGAAGTATAAGATCACAGAGTTTGCATTAATGAATCAAGGTGCTCTTTTGTACCTCGATATGCAGTATGAAACTGTTACTTAGTGAAGAGCAAGCTCATTCCTTCGTGCCTCAGAAATTTGGTCGAGGCAACAGTGATAATGATGGCAATGATAATGGTCAGTCCAAGATATAGTAAACAGGCGTACTCTCCATGTCTCTCTAAACACCCTCTTCCTCCTTTCAGTGGAAGAAACACTATATCCACAAGTCATATATCCTCTAGTCATTGGCCTTCCACCTCCTCATGGGAAAAGGCAAGCAGGCAGGCAGGGATCAGTCAGAATCACGTTATCTCTGAGCACTAACTGGAGATAACACATGGCCTTCCAATCCTACTCTGTTGGTCCATGCAATGAGTAAGATGAGTGGGGAAAGAACTTACTTTCTCTGTGCAAAGAGAGGACTGAAATGCATTGTCTCTCTCTGATCAGAAGATCTAGCAAGCAGTATTAAAATGTGCAGCTGGATACGTTTTGAGCAGCAGGAAAATAACATGTGCAGTATGGAGGTTTGTTTATTTTTTTCAGTTGGCAAAATTGGCTTTAATCAGGAATGAGGTTATTTCTTCTAAAGATAAAGAGAAAAATGATTACATTTCAATCTTCATAACCTTACAGTATGTGATTTGATACATCTCTAGCTACTTTGGATCCAACTATAGGCATTTCCACCCTATGCTGTTATAGTGCTATTATTCCACTTTCAACATCCTATGGAATCCTGGGGTTTGCAATTTAGGGAGGAGCATTTTGAATTCTCAGTCAGAGAGTTCTTGGGCCTCAGTAAACTACAAATCCCAGAATTCCAGAGGATGTTGAAAGTGGAATAATAGCACTATAACAGTGTAGTGTGGAAAGGCCCTATGTTGCTACAAGTATATCCTTTATGCACCAGTGGCTGCAGGATTCACTGGCACCTAGAAAATACTGCTTTTCATCACCAGATTTTGTAATGACTTTCACTTTTACTCAAGTTATGCCAGTTGTGGTTCAAACCACAGTAGCATTATCCCTTAGGGACAGTGTCAATGTATTTACAGTCAATGAAAATACTTTTATCATGTTTTTTATCATCCTCAGTATACTACACAGAACTCACAAGAGTTATAATCAGAGGAGGGGGTTCTCAGTTATGCAGTTTCAGGCCATTTCTGCACTACATTGTTATAGTGCTATTATTCCACTTCCAGCATTCTATGGAATCCTGGGTTTTGCAGTTTAGGGAGGGGCATTTAGAATTCTCAGCCAGAGAGATCTTTGGCTTCAGTAAACTATAAACCTCAGAATTCCACAGGATGTTGAAAGTGTAGTGTAGTGCAGTGTAGTGTAGTGCAGAAATGGCCTCAGTCCTCAGCTACCTTAAAGAAAGACCATCTTTTTCTTTCTCCTCTGTTCCTAATCAGTCTCTTTAATTTCTTCATTTAATTCAAGTCACCTTTTCCCTCTTTCTGTTTCTGTTTCCCTCCAATTGTTTTGCAATTAGAAAACAAAATGGCGCAGCAATCCAGCCCCCAGAACAAAGAACTACTGTTGCAGGCACTCAAAGATAAGGAGACCAGAGAGTTGGAAAAAGAGTAAATTTATTTAACGCGCGGGCTCTGGCTGGGTCATCCCAAAAAGCCAAAAAGCCCCGAAGCAAGGTTACACAGTTATTTTATACACACAGCATATAAGTTTCACTTTCTTCAGTCCGCCCCCCTTTGAATCTCGCAACACAGCACATTCGCAATTCCTCCCTCACTTAGCCATATTTTCATTCCAGAAAATAACATTCAGTACATCGTGACCCTTATACGGGGATAGCAAGAACTTCCCCGCCTGAGGTAGCCTTGACAAGCTCAGCAATCTGCTGGGTTGACACTTCACCTACATCCGTCCCTTCTACCCATTTCTTAACTTAATTCTCTGGTTACAATGCCAAGCCTGCTACATTCCCCCCTTAAATGCTTAATTTCTCACAATTATAGCATTTCATAGCACATTTAAAGCCATACACAGTCTACACATTGTTCATTCCTCAAACTAGACTGCAAAGTACCATCTCATTGAACCATCAAAGCCTAGAGTGGTGCTGTTTTACTTACTGGGCACTAAAACAAATTCCTTAGAGCAAGGAATGCAAAGACACAGCAATAGCATCACAGGTATTAACAAAGACCACTTTTTCCCAGGAAGTTACCTAATTACACTGACCTACACTTATATCTGCTATTATGTTATGCAACTTGTGAATCTGTACCTTTACAGCATTGCTAGTACCAGTTAGAATAATAAAGCTTTTCTTCCTGCTGACCTGATCATCACAGATTGATATCACTTTAACATGCAGAGCACAGACAGACAGATTTAGGAAAACCATTACTTAAGTACAAAGTATTTACATAAACAGTGCCAATATAACCATGACATTGAATACTCCAGAATGCAATTCTCTCTTTCCAGGATCTGTCCCTCCTTGGGCAAAAGTCATTACAAGACCATAACATACAAATAGCATTGCAATAAACATGTTAGTGTTAGTTATTAAATCTTCTGGGGTCTGGTTGTATGCAGGGCCGCTGGATCCGGGACAGCAGCGATAAAACCTAGCCCCTTTTTTCTTTCCTCTCCAGGCGCAGGTCTGGCTGTACGTAGAGTCACCTTGCCTGGTCAGTGACAGTACTGCCTAGCCTGAATCTTCTTACAGCTTCTTCAGGGTGAGCTTGAGAGGGTTAGTAGGAACACCAGTTACCGACCACCCCCCTTTTTGCCCTCTTTACTTGGGTCCAATATATCCACCAACTATTTCCATCTCAATATGGGTTGTCTTTACTACCTAATGGGGTTTCCTTTACCCATGACCAAACGGCATCCTTTCCTTCACCCCCAAAATGGCTTCCTGCTTGGGCTGAAAAGAAGACAACCTTTTTTGGTTTTGTGAGGTGTGCACCTCATCCTATACCTTATCCTATTGGGGCTCTGAAAAGAATAAAAAGAATAAAAGAATAAAAGAAAAGAATAAAAATGCTTCTGCTTTCTTTGTTACTGGCTGTACACAGAATAACAGTAAAGAGTCTCTGTGAAGTGGGCTAGTTAGGTGGTATCACTTGCCCTGTGTTGGCATCTGACTACTATCTGGGCCATACATGTTGAACTATTGTATCTTCAGGATTTTGTTTCATCTTCTGCACTTCTCTGGAGTTCTGAGGCTTTCAAGTACAACGTGACTCTTCCCAAGTGATTCCTTGAACAATGGTTTAATTTTGGATGATCTTGTAGACAAATGTAGGTCTGCTGTTTGAACCTATATGGTGGGTGTGTGGGCTTGTTAGGGCTATCGTGGGTTCACTGGCTATCTTCAGCTCTCTCTCTTTTTCTTCTCCCCATCTCAGTCAGAGTCCTTCAGCTACAGTTCCACTTCTCACCTGGAGGGGTGCCCTATTGCCTCTTTCAGCTCAGAGTTGCCTCACCATCTCCTTTTCCCAGCTTGCTTCTCGGGGTCACCTCCCCTAGCTTGCTGGTGCTGCACCAGGGAGCTTCTCCAGTTGCCACTCTATTGGTAACCTCTAGGACTTCTTTACTTCTGTCTTACCATACATTATCCTTGTTCCAGCTGTCCACTTCTTCTTCCAAGATGTCACATCCCCTAAGGGGATTGGTCCTAGATCAAAGTGAAATTGAGGGATTACTCCTTCTCATTTCCTTAAGGAGACAGGATAAGGTGCCTTTAAACTAGTCTACCTGCTTCTAGCTAGAAGGTGGAGGCAGAGCAAAGGGTGAGTGTGGCACCACAATGACTGGGAAGGAAGGAAGAAGCTAATTATGTAGACCTCCTGGAGAGTCTTTGCAAATTGCAGCAACCCATTGCTCTACTAGGTGAGCTGGAGATTTGCACATAGCACTTTTCTGTTGCTGGAGCTGAGCCCATCAAAACTGGAGGATTTGCCTCCTTGGCTCTCACCTAGAGATAAGCCATGAAAACTGGAGACTCAGGGCCAAGCCTGAGTAGACAACTCTATTTTTATAGATTGCAAATTGGTTAAAGAACCATCAGCAAAGTATAAAGAAATGGTCAGTTCCCACAATTGTAATCAATAGTGTGCTCAATGATCAGTGCTTTTTAACATCTTCATAAATGTTCTGAAGTTGGAGATGAGTAGTCAAATAGCCAGCCTTGTGTGTGTGTATACGTACATTGAAGTTGCCTGTCAACTTATGGCAAACCTATGTATTTCATAGGGTTTTATTAGGCAAGGAATACTCAGAGATGGTTTTGCTGGTTCCTTCTTCTGAAATATAGCCTAGAGTACCTGGTGTTCACTGGCAGTCTCCCATCCAAGAACTAACCAGATATTGTGGAAGAAATGGATAACGGTATCATTCGTAATGTTAGAACCCAGCAACTAGTTATGGTACCTTCTTGTACTTGTATCACTGTCCATATGCACCTGTGTGTGTGTGTGTGCACATACACATTCACCTGACAACTTTTGGTGACTCCACGTATATAGGAGAATAAAAACAGAAGGGTTCTATTGTACTTGTGTCCTGCTTGTGGATTTCCCATAGGCAACTAGTTGTTAACTGTGAATAGAATGCGGGATAGACCATCTGGTTTAATGCCACTCTCAATATACTCTTTGACTTTAAACATTGGTATGCTGTGAATACCTGTTTTGGGATGCACACTGTAATGATAACATTTTATTACTAGACAGAATAATGGTTTTTAATGTGTATATGTAACTAAACTAAATATAAGAATTGTGATATATTTTATCTATGCTGCCATCTGTCATGGAATTTTCCTCAACACTTAGGTGTAGAAAGCAAATCTGCTTTCAAATTTCACTAAAAAGGTTTCAGTTCCTTTTTTACTGGTTTTCTTATTTTACAGACATTCTATTCAAAGGTTTATTGCTGACCAAACTTTCCCTAATCTGATTTTTTTGGCAATAAGGACTAAATGTGAACCAGGAAGACTGATGCTCACTACATAGCAGGAAATAACCACTGTTATTTTCCTAGCATCATATAACCATTCTGGTCATATTGCAATGGGAGGGACTGAAAGGCACTAGTTACCCTAAGCTACTGAGAATTCATATCAAAAGTTAATATTGAAAACATCAGATTCCTGGTTTATAGCTCTGATTCTGAATTACTATACCAACTTACATCCCAGTTACTCTTCTTTGTAACCTGTTGCATATTGAATTCATCATTGCAGACATAATGATCCAAATATGATATGTTGAATATGAACTGAAAGGGGGGAAAAGACTTAGCCCAGTTGGGTTTTTTTGTCTCTGGAGAATTGTTGCCACAAGTGTTGAAAAGACTACTATGATTTGCACTTTTCAATGGAGATAAAACATCTTGGGTATAAATGAACCATATAATTATCTAAGTTAGTATGCATAATCCTTAAATAGTTATTATAAAACCCAAATGAAACCCTCAGTCCCAGGATACCATTACACATGCTGCAACCTTGGAGACTACAGAACTCATACATGTGCTTGCCTACATCCCAAACATTATAAAGCATCTCATATTGGAGAATATGGTCTTTCAAACAGCCTGCACATGGAATGATACCTGGAAACAGAGTGGTAATCAGTGAAGCTGTTAATCAGATGCATGACATGATTGACTCCAATACATACTCTAGCAACAGAATCCTGTGTCAGCTGATGTTTCCAGACATTTTTCAAAGGAAGTCCCACACAGAGTACATAATAGGAAGATGTAAGTGAAGCGTGTGTCAGCATGGCTGAATCTAACATTATCTATGAATAGGTGAAGTAGGCAATGCAAGCTGCACTCATGCCACCACCAATATCTGGGTATCTAGGTTTGAGGCTGAATTCAGTATACCCAAACTGCAAACACTGATACTTTAAGGAAAATATAATTCCACACAATACAGTTTTATCCCCTAATCTTCCCTTTACCTGGTCAGGAGCACTGTTATCTTCCCTGGATTAAGATTCAATTTGTCTGCCCTTGCCTTCTGCTTTAATAATAGCAGTCATTTATTTAGAACTTGAACAGCCTTCTTGGATATAGAAGGAAAGGAAAGACCTGGATGTCAACTGCATACTGAACTCCAAAACCTTAGATGAGTCTGACATAAAAGTGGGAACACTTAGTTTGAAAAACAACTCGCATAATCCTCCAGATGAGAAGGCTAGTGGCCATGTCAGCTGGAGGATTCTGGGAGCTATAGTTCAAAAAGACAACTTTTCTGAGCTCTGGTTTGACCGTTCCTAGTGGTTTCATGTCTGCATTAAATAGCTTGTGGGACAAGATGACACTGTAAGAGATGCCATATGCAAAGACGTTCAACGACAGTCCTCCAGAACCATTTTTTGAAATAACTTCTCCAAGAAGCAATAAAGCAGGCTATCCTATTTCCAATTTCTATGTATGGTTGTGAAAGCTGGACAATGAAGAAAGCTGATAGGAAGAAAATCAGCTCATTTGAAATGTGGAAAAGTCAATTCATCTGAATCTTTGCCTTGTACAATTGGGAAAAATCCTGCAATCGCTGGATTCATACATAGAAAACATTATTACATGCTAGTAATTTTTGTTGTTGATTTTGAGACCAGAGTTTTTACTTGAATTGATTAATACTTTCAGGGCTCTTTCCAGTTATTTCACTGGTCTAATAATTGATACCATGCCTGTTGGGGCCAATATTCCATCTCAGTTGTTTGATAATAGGAAGATTTCAGAAGCTATTTAGATATTTAGCTACATGGATTCCTCAGGATATTACTTAAAATGAATTTGTCTGCATGGCTCACTGAAATACCTCTTACATTTGGATAGGTAGAGATCAATCCAATCAAGTTTTTGGTGTATATTATTACTATTCTAACCATGAATGTTTTACTGTGGATATTGTATGTTCCTTCAGGTGTCTGTGTATTCTCTATGTTTATTGGTAGAAAACTGATAGTGTACTTAGGACATTTATATGGAGACAGTCACATATCTCACTGAAAACGATAGCACTGCAATTTGCAATCATTAGAATTTATTAATGTGGATGCCTCTCCTGTCACATTCAGTAAAACATGAAAGCTTTCTGCCTCAGAAAAAGGAATACTAGAACTGAAGAAAAAGTGTCACGTGGTTCTATTAAATAGGCTAATCTGTGTGATTCCTTTGAGAAGACAGTGAGAGAGAGAGAGAGAGAGAGAGAGAGATAAAACCTTCTGGAGCCCAAGTCAGAGCAGAAGAGCCAATTTGGAAAAGAAGAAAAAAATGGAAACAAAGAAAAGAATGAGGTATGGAATGGAATAGGGGTGGGTGTGATTTGCTGGTGAGAGGAGACTAGTGCTCTCAATCAACCAGGGCTTTGTCATAATGTCAAATCCTTTAGATCTGAAATTCAGGTGTTCTCCCCCTACCTGCATACATCCTGTGTGGAAGAAAAGTATTTGGAGCCTTTCTTTTGTGTGTGTGTGTGTGTGTGTGTGTGTGTGTAGGGGGCATTGTGACTCTCTTCAGTAACTTCTCCTTCTCTAATGGATTTTTACTGTACACTATTGAGGAATATAGCATCTTTAATATTATTTAAGGTGGGCTGCAATTAATCCCTTTGTCACCTTGCTCACGCACTGCTATGCATCTGGAAAATAAAGCGAAAAATCTTCCTCAAACTCAGCTCTCATTTCTTTTATTTTGGCGTCTCTCTCCCTACCCTTCCCATTCAGCTTTTTATGCACCATACTCTCTTTCTGCTTTCTGTGTTGTGACTGGAGAAGATCGTATATTTAACATCACCCCACATCTTTAGACATTTCCCAGGCCTGCATTTGTTTACCTTCCTTTCATCCTTGGAGCAAGAATATATTTCCTGCTCCATGTCTTCGACACTCCAAGTTCCCAAAATACTTCTAGACACTTTCATTTTCTTCTGCTTTGATCTTCTCTCCCTCACCAGATACATTGTAGCAATAGGCAATAAAGCAATTAACCATTTGATACAGTGTAATACCTAATCAAACTCCAAATGGACACATTTTTGCAATCATCAATTAACACTCAATACTTTGTAGCACTCTACCTAGCACTAGGAAGGTTTATAGCATTGCCTCTACACCAACCACCACTCCCTATTTCAATATACATTCAACAGATCCACGTATGACAGGAGCTATGCATCCTGACAGCAAATTTAAAAAGATAAAATAAGCCCCTTTCAAGGAGTCAATAATAAAATGTACTTCCCTAAGGTCAACACTGTTATATTGTCATCTGTACTATCATGCCCAGCCGCCACTAAATAATGAAGAATTAATGGTAACTCAATTAATGAAACTCTGTTGTTCATATTTATGAAGTGAATTAATTACTCAATTTCTAACATTTGGCATTATCAAATTAATTTTCATACTTAACATTCTGAGTCCTGATACAGCCATGCTAAACTAACTCTGTGGGATAATCCTACATTAAAGATTGGAAAGCAATCTGTCTTAAGAAGAAATGGATGTAGCTGGGGTTTACACTGTGGGTCAATTGAAATATGATGGCATGGACAATCCTGACTTTGGTATTCAGTGCTGCAGCTTTACTCTTGAGAATCTTGCCACTGCTGCCCTTTCAAGTCTTAGGCCATTTCCGCAGTAGATTGTTACAGCGCTATTATTCCACTTGCAACATCCTATGGAATCCTGGGGTTTGCAGTTTTGGGAGGGGCCAGCCGGCCCCTCCCGAAACTGCAAACCCCAGGATTCCATAGGATGTTGCAAGTGGAATAATAGCACTGTAACAATCTACTGTGGAAATGGCCTTACTCTTCTTCCAAGTTCATGACTGCAGTCTCCTTCCTGATCAAGGTATAGAAAATCTTTAACTACTTCAGTGTCTTCATTGTCTGCTTTAAAATTATGTAAATCATCTGGGGTCATTATCTGTTTTCTTGATGTTCAGCTGTTGAGCTGCCTTTGCACTTCCTTCCTTGACTGTCTTCAATAGTCATTCCAATTCTTTGCCATTTTCTGCTAGTAGTATTGTGGCCTCAAAATTGCCTGGAACCTAATGAAACCCAGAGAATTTTTGAGTGAAGAAAGAAGGCAGATTTTAATTAGAAATTACAATTAAAATTTCAATTATGCAATTAGACCAATCCCAAGTTATTATGGGCCCTGAACACACTTCCCTTCCTAAAACTTATTACCCTTCTGTCTTTTAAAAAAAAAAATAGACAATAACTCTAGTTGGCTAGAACTTTTACATAGTCAGCCTGAAACAGATATTTTACTTTACATGACTTTTCTCCTTCCTGTCCTAGAAGTTCTGCGCTCTTATCTAAGCTCTCCCAGCTCAGGCTTTGGTGTCTCTTTATCTCTCTCTCATATCCTGTAAAAAGGCAGTTCCTTATCTCTGGTAGAGGCATGTTCCCTTGGTCACATTGTAACTCCCATCATCTTGCTTAAAGGCACATATTCATCCATTAAACATCTTAAATATTTTTCAATCATTAAAACAGTTAATGATTTTATATTCTGCATAATCAGTATGGTGTCATCTCCATATCGTACACTGTTGATGTTCATTCCTCCAATTTTTATGCCTCCTTTCTCTGATTTAAATCCAGTTTTATGTACATGTTCAGTGTACAAGTTTAAACAGTTAGGGTGATAAAATGCAACCTTGCCTGCCCCACTTTGTCAATTGTTTCTCCATATCCTGTCTGAGTATTTATTGGTTATGCATCAAGATAATCAAAAGTTGTAGCACACCCATTTCTTTAAAAGTGAGCCATAGCTTTTCATGATTGACAACATGAAAGGCTTTGCTATAATCTATAAAGCCCAGGCTGATTTCTTCTATAATTCTTTGGTGTGCTTCATTACCCAATCTATGTTTGCAATATGATCCCCAGTGCCTCTTCCTTTTCTAAATGCTGCTTGGACATTTATCATTTATTGTTAGTTATTGATTATTATGGTACAGCTGTTGTAAAACTTTGAGCACTAGTTTGCTTACATGGGAGTTCATGTGATGATCTGATGGTTATTGCAATTCCTAGCTTTCCCTTTCCTGGAGATTAGAATGTATACTGAATGTTTCCAGTTTGCGAGCCATTGCTTTTCCATATTTTTTGGCAGATTTTAGTTAGAATTTGAGTAGATTCTATTCTATCTCTGCAGCCTAAAGCAGCTTTATTAATATACTATCTATTTCTGGTGATTTAACTATCCCTAGTGCTCTGAACACAGCTTCCACTTCACTTTCTAAAATTGTGGGTTTATTTTCAAATGGTGATATGGCAATATTTACAATTGCAACACTTTTGGTGTTTATGGATGGATCATCATTTCTGACTGCTTCAGCCATTCATGTCATAATTAATTACATCTTCAGAGAAACTGAAACAAACAAGTTTAAATTACAGTAGCCCCTCCACATTCACCGGGGTTCAGGGCACAGAATCCTCAGGAAAGTGGAAAACATGTGAATAACTCCCCCCTGTGATTTCCCCTATTCCCCTCCACAGCCTCCTCCCCTCCCATTTCTTTGCCCTGGCCCTGGTGTTTAGAGTCAGGGAGAAAAAAGACAACCTAAAAGACTTACCTGTACTTTCCCCTCAGATAGAGAAGAGGGGAGTTTTGGAGTTCTAATTACTTCTGGTGGCCATCTTGAAAAGGGGGAGTAGGAGCAAAGAGAGCACCTGACCAAGCAGCAACCAATTCACAGCAGCATGTGCGGCTACATGGCAGAGAGGACACACCTTCAGCTATGGGAGGGGGCTTTGCTCACCCAAAAGGAACAAAGTCCATTTTAAACACAAGCCTTGCAAGCTTGGGGTGAGGAATGGGAGGAGGAATATGGGGGGGGAGGCAATCATGTACCTTGCGAATAATCAAATCCGGGAAGGTTAGACCCACAAATGTGGAGGGAGGACTGTATAAATGCTTCCTTGAAAGTACTAAATTTGATACTAATGACGTTAGAACTGTATGGAATTAGTTAGATAGTCTGTGCAAGTGAACCAATAAAAACTGCCTTGGCTTCAATATTTAAATTTTCTTTAGACCTGAAACAGCATTTGATTCAATAAAACTGATGTATTAGACTTCAGTTTTAATTTTTATAGTTTAATTGCATTTTAACTTCTGTATGATGTGAATTTTTAACTGTTTAACTATTGTAAGCTACCTCAAATCCCACATTGGGGAAAAAAGTGGGATATAAATAAATAAAATAACAGTAATACTCCAAGGCTGTACAAACAAATATTTACCATCTGTTTTTCAATAATCAAAAGACCTTACTTCTTTAGCTACATAACAATGTTATTTTATAGACATCCCAAGGAAAAACCTAAGAAAATGGGTTTTTGGAAATATAGTTAGCATGTATTAA
This sequence comes from Ctenosaura bakeri, assembly GCA_948474755.1. Lineage (NCBI taxonomy): Eukaryota > Metazoa > Chordata > Lepidosauria > Squamata > Iguanidae > Ctenosaura > Ctenosaura bakeri. The sequence goes on from CAOLHI010002257.1 coordinate 44,676, forward strand.
TATATAAGCCTAGATTATATTCATATACTATGTATCCACATCTTTTTTGTGTCCTATTTTTCCCTCCTCCACTTTCTTTGTAAGTATACGTTTTAAAAACACACACATAAATCATTTTTAAAGAAAGTTCATTAACATGAACAAAGCAGTCAGTGCCCCTTTATCAGACCCAAAGCCAAGTTTACTTAACTGACATAACAAAGAAATCATAAATAACATTCTCTTACCATTTTCAATTTGATTACACACACTAAGGTATAAAGATTAGGATAAGGGAATAAATAAGAATAGTACTACATCTAATTATCAGTTAATATGTAAATCTTTGTAACATCAAGATGACATAAAATATACTTTCTTCCTTTGCAGTATTAACAAATGGCACAAGAATTTAATATGTATTTGTACTGTCATATACAAGATGCATTCAGACAAATGCTGAAGGGAGAAATACAGTTGTATAATGAAGAGGGAGAGAATTATGACAAGAGACCACAATGTTACTGATCTAGAACTTGTAATGGCAAAAACATAACAGTTAGCGCATAGTGGGGAAGCTGTGGATCTCTGCTGCTGGACTACAACTCCTATCAGCATCTTCCAGGTGGCCCAATGATCAGGGATGCTGGAAGTTATAGTTCAACAGCATCTGGACGCCACAGGTTCCTGGCTTCTTTCTCAGTCCTTCATTTCAAGCATTCATATTATTTTAAACCAGGAAGTGCAATGCTGCTTCCAGAAATCTGGCAGTCTGCCAGTCTGGTATGACACACAGGAAATTATTCAAGGATTGGAATTCCCCTTTTGTAAAAGGTCATATGCAATGGAAATATACTTGTGCTGGGTTTCCCCGAAGCAAAAAGCACCTAATGACTTTGACAACTGTATGCACTGTACCCTCAATCAAACAGGTTATTATTATTATATAAGTCTGTTCTACAGAAGCTGGCAGGCACAGGATTAATTTGCACTGAATTGAAGTTTAAGCAGGATTTTCAGTATGATCAGCTGAATTTTCCCCAGCCTGTTCTTACTATGTTCAAGTGAAAAGCTTTCATTTTCTGTTCAGCCCAAGGGTGTTTTTTAAACTCCTGTTTCTTTTTCAACAAGAAGGAATTTGTTTTTCTGCTGGGAATTTCCTGTAAAGAAAAGTAAATATTCCCTTGGAAATTTTCTTATGAATGTACCGGGCAGCTTTATATCAGTCATAATCTGAATATTAACTCCATCCTCTTTGATAACATACAAGTAAGGCCAATTTCACTGGATTATTGGTCTTGATGACCATAGAAATCAAGGTTCAGATCTCTTCAGCGCACACAATTGCTAATACTGTGTGTCCTCCTTAACTGTGGTCTCTGGATATGTGAATCTGAATGTCCAGGACCATGTTGTGTCCTATGTGTAAAAGGGCAGCAATGTGCACACATATTGAAATGTCTGCATGCACATGATTGCCACTGAATATTACAGGACCTGAAGATGCACAAATTTTGCCATTTGCAGGGGTTCTTGGAATGGAAGTCACATATATATGAGGGTGCACTGTTACTCAGCCCCCACAGGCAGCTGTCCAGCTTCTTTTTGAAGATGTCCAGAGAAAGACACCTCTCCAGGTGATTGGTTCCATTGCTGAACCACTCTTACTGTCACAAAGTTGTTTCTAATGTTCAACTGAAATCTACCCTTCTGTAACTTAAAATCATTAGATTCTGTTCTATGCTTTCAGGCAATAAACCTGCACCCTACTGTCTGTGACAGCCCTTTAGAGATTTAAAGAGTGCAATCATGTCACCTCTCAGTCTTCATCTGGCTGAACAGAACCAACTCACTCATATATTTTGTTCCGCACACAACTTATCATCCTTCTTGCTCTTCTCTGAACCCAGTGCAACTTGCCTGCATACTTCTTAAAATGAGGTGCCCAGAACTGAATGCAGCACTCTAGATGAGGCCTGACTAGCACAGAATATACCAGGACTGTTACTCCTCTTGGTGTAGTGTGATGTAGTGGTTTGAGTGTTTGACTACAACTGGAGACCAGGGCTTTATCCCTGCTCAGCCATGGAAACCCACTGGGTGACCTTGGGCAAGTCAGTGTCTCAGCATTAGAGGAAGGCAAAGGCTAATCCTCTTTGAACAAATCTTACCAAGAAAACCCAGTGATAGATTCACCTTAGAGTCCTCATAAACTGGATATAATACAAAGACACATAACAGCATTATTTCCCTTAATTTGGAAACTATGGCTCTATTAATGCCAGTTAAAATATTATTTGCCTTCTTTGCTGCAGCATCACACTGCTGGGTCATGTTCAACTTACGATCAACAATGATCAATAATTTTCAGTACACAAAGTTTACTGTTCTTTCTTCATGGTTTCATCTCAGGAGCTGAGAGGCTAACTGCACAGAGGTTTCCGAGACACGGTTCTGGAATGACCACATCAACAAGAAGCTACTACATATCTATCTCAGCACAGTTCAGTTAATTTCAGTCCCTGGCCATGCATGCCTAGCTGCTTTCTCATAGTTTCCTCTTGGTCAGCAGGGTCTACTTTAGTGGTGAAGCCATCCTCATAAAAAAACTGCATCCTGCCAGAGGCCATGCCAATTATAGTGCCCAGGAACACAACCCTGCACCCTTATAGTCCAGCCTCTGCACCGAATAATGAGACTGATCCTAATGTACCTCATCCTTTTTTTGGAGTTTGACCTAAGTCTTCAAAAAGTCTGTTACAATAAGTAAAACCTTAAAAAAACCAAACAGAAATATGACAAAGCTTCAGCCAAATGAAAGCAATCTCTTCCATTGCTTATCTCCAAAGAGCAGTATATCACCCCTACTTTCACTTGAGCAGAAACCCCACAAGTCTGAGGAACTGGCAATACCAACTTATGCATGCTTGCTCAGTAGTAAGTTCCATTGTTTTTCACTGCGGTTTACTTCTACAGCATTACAGCCTTAGTTAAAATTTTATACAATTTATTGATAAGGCTGCTAGGCCTCAAGGTTCTGACTGAAGTCTCAAAGAATTACTATGCTTTCCTGGATCTCTAGGCTGGGAGACAAATCTCAAGGCAAGCAGCACTGGGCAGGGAGAAACTCAAAGTGGGTATTCTTCTTCAGTTAGAACCACAGCTCATTGGCTCTGCACAAATGTTGCACTTGAACACACATCAGCACAGCTGAAAAAAGAACTGCAGGAAGAGCTGGTGGGTTTATGCACTTATGTAACCTGAAACATAAGGTGAGGCATCAATACATGTGATTCTTCTTAATGCGTAAGTCCTGCTGTTGCTGCACAACACAGCTGGGGGATCCCACATTACTTGATAAACTGGATTTCACTGGGTTCTTTTACCTCATTCCCCTGCACCTGTTTCTGCAATCAACTGGCCCAGAAACTGTTTCAGCCCCTTTTCCAACTCTTGCCAGTCTCATCCCTGTAATATCACAAAGGCCCATCCCTCAGCCTTACCTGTTCACCCTCAAACTTCAGGGAATGGGATGCTGCTGACATGGCAATTCTACTTACTATGGAGCTGATCGCATTAACTATATTGGGATTTACTGCACAGTAAACATGCACAGGAAGGTGCTGACTGTTCATAGTTCTGTACACACTTGGAAGCAAGGTCCATCCAACTATTTATAGACAACTGGTATTTATATTACTTAGAAAGCGTTATTTGCCACAAAATCTAGGAAACTCCACAAATGATTTTAAAGCAAAAAAAACCTTTCAACAAGATGTCTTGGTGCATTTTAAGTTTGATTTTATGTATCCTATAAAGGTATATTATAGCTTGTCTGTAAGAAATATTTCATTTTTTCTAAAATGGCTACATGTCATGAAGCTTATTATTATCACGGTTGGAATCGTGCAGCCCACCATAAAATGGCATTAGACTGCAGTTCCCAGCAGTGCTACCCACCAGAGTCAACACAATAGAAAGCTGGGAGATGCAGTCCGACAAACATAGGGCCTGATGATTCCCATGCCGATTCACAAGACTGTGTTATGTGGCTTAGTAACAGGTGTTCAAGGATTATGTTTTTTGGATAATTGCTCACAAGTGACAATTAAAAAAAGAAGCTGCCTTACAATGATTTAGAGCACTGATATCTAGCACAGTGTTTCCAACCTCAAGACACTCCAGATGTCCTGTACTGTAACTCCAGCAATCCCTTACCACTGGCCATGGAGAAGGCTTGCTGTAATTCTAGGCCAAAACATCTGGAGAACTAGTCCTGATGTTGGTTGTAAATCTCCAAACAGGGACTTTTCTAGACCTGCCTAAGTGTGCTTGTGACGTTTTGGCTGCACAACATGTTCTCTGCACATCATGTTCTGTGCTTCCATTGCTAAACCTCTAGCTGAGTTGGAAAGAGATTAAATCAACAAAGCAAGTCAATGATAGCAGTACTACAAAACATTTCCAAGCCTGGAAAGGAGACAAGTGGGTATAAGTGTCAGAGGCCAGCATACTCTGTCCCCATTAACTAAATACAGGTCCCATGTTTTTAGTATGTAATGTTTCCCCAAGACACGTGGTTTCTTTGTCCCAGCAATTGTGCGCACAACCTGAAATGTGCATAGCACTGGTGGGGGAAGGTAAGGTTACACATTATCTATTCAAAAGCAAATCCTATTAATTTCAAGGGAGCTTATTCCTTGGTTAAATGTGAATTGCAGCTTATATCTCCTCTTCCTCTGCTCGATTTTAAGATGGTGACCAGTGCCAGCCTCACAGCTTTTAACACCATGGCTATTTCTGCCCTATACTGTCAGAGTGCTATTATTCCACTTTCAACATCCTGTGGAATTCTGGGGTTTGTAGTTTACTGAGGTCCAAGAGCCCTCTGACTAATTCTAAATGCTCCTCCCTAAACTGCAAACCTCGATTCCATAGGATGCTGAAAGTGGAATAATAGCAGTATAGTGTGGAAATGCCCCAATTCTGTCTTCCCTCCTTTCCGCATCCACATGCACCCTGATTTAATAGTGAAAGAATAGTGAAAGGGAAAGAAGTTCAGGAGGCATGGGAGTTTCTTAAAGAGGAGATACTGAAGGCACAGTCTAAAACTGTGCCAATAAGGAGGAAAAATGGAAGGCATCTGAAGAAACCAGAATGGTTGACTAAAGAACTCTCAGCTGAGCTAAGTGTTAAGAGAAACATGTATAGGAAATGGAAGAAGGGGGAAACCACCAAAGAAGAATTTAAGCAAGTAGCCAGGAGATGTAGGGAGGAGGTCAGAAAGGCTAAAGCACAGAACGAACTTAGGCTGGCCAGAGACATTAAAAACAATAAAAAGGGCTTTTTTAAATATGTCCGCAGCAAAAGGAAAAAGAAGGAGACGATAGGGTCGATGTGCAGAGAAGATGGCGAATTACTCACAGGGGGGAGAGCAAAGGCAGAGCTACTTAACACCTTCTTTGCCTCCGTATTTTCCCAGAAGGATACAAGCACTCAAACTGGCGGTTGGGGAGCAGGGGAGGAAGCAGAGGAAATGAGGCACATAATAAGTAGAGAGGTGGTACAGGAATACCTGGCCACACTGGATGAATTCAAGTCTCCAGGGCCAGATGAATTGCATCCTAGGATATTAAAAGAGCTCGCAGAGGTCATTTCGGAACCGCTTGCTATTATAACCTTTGAGAAATCTTGGAAGACAGGAGAAGTTCCAGCAGACTGGAAGAGAGCAAATGTTGTCCCCATCTTCAAGAAGGGAAAAAAAGAGGACCCAAATAATTATCGCCCAGTCAGCCTGACATCAGTACCCGGAAAGATCCTGGAGCAGATCATTAAGCAGTCAGTTTCTAATCACTTAGAAAGCAACGCGGTAATCACGAGAAGTCAACATGGATTTCTCAAAAATAAGTCATGCCAGACTAATCTTGTCTCTTTTTATGATAGAGTTACTAGCTTGATAGATGAAGGGAATGCTGTGGATGTAGCATATCTCGATTTCAGTAAGGCCTTTGACAAATTTCCCCGTGACATTCTTGCAACGAAGCTAGTAAAATGTGGGCTGGACAGGGCTACTGTTAGTTGGATTTGTAATTGGTTGACCGACCGAACCCAAAGGGTGATCACGAATGGCTGCTTTTCATCCTGGAGAGAAGTGACTAGTGGGCTGCCACAGGGTTCTGTCCTAGGCCCAGTGCTGTTCAATATTTTTATCAACGACTTGGATGAAGGAATAGAGGGCATGCTCATCAAATTTGCAGATGATACCAAATTGGGAGGGGTTGCTAATACGCCAGAGGACAGGATCAAAATTCAAAATGACCTGGATAGATTGGAGAGCTGGGCCGAGGCTAACAAAATGAAATTCAACAGACAGAAATGTAAGGTACTACACTTAGGTAGAAAAAATGGAATACAGAAATATAGGATGGGGGACACGTGGCTGGATAGCAGTATGTGTGAAAGGGATCTAGGAGTCTTCATAGACCACAAGCTGAACATGAGTCAGCAGTGTAATGCGGCAGCCAAGAAAGCCAATGCAATTCTCGGCTGCATCAATAGGAGTATGGTGTCTAGATCGAGGGAGGTACTGGTACCACTCTACTCTGCTTTGGTTAGACCCCATCTTGAATACTGCGTCCAGTTCTGGGCACCCCATTCAAGAAGGATATTGACAAGCTGGAGCAAGTCCAGAGGAGGGCGACCAAAATGGTGAGAGGCCTGGAAGCCATGCCCTATGAAGATAGACTTAGAGAGCTGGGTATGTTTAGTCTGCAGAAGAGAAGGTTAAGAGGGGACATGATAGTCATGTTTAAATATTGGAAGGGATGCCACGTAGAGGAAGGAGGGGACTTGTTTTCTGCTGCTCCAGAGACCAGGACAAGGAGCAATGGATTCAAGCTGCAGGAAAGGAGATTCCACTTGAACCTCAGGAAGAACTTCCTGACAGTCAGGGCTGTCCGGCAGTGGAATCTGTTGCCTCAGAGTGTAGTGGAGTCTCCTTCCTTGGAGGTTTTTAAGCAGAGGCTGGATGGCCATCTGTCGGGAGTGCTTTGAGGGTGTTCCTGCATGGCAGGGGGTTGGACTGGATGGCCTGTGTGGTCTCTTCCAACTCTGAATTTCTATGATTCTATTATTCTAATAGCACTGGAGAACCGGAAAATTTTCTCCCTATTCTGCAAAACTGAGAAACATAGTGAATTTCTGCATTGCATGGGTTTGCAGTTCCTTCCAAGTCTAGGGCCATTTCCTCCCTACACTGTCACAGCACTATTATTCCACTTTCAACATCCTACAGAGTCCTGGGGTTTGCAGTTTAGGGAGCGGCCTTTAAAATTCTCAGCCAGAGGGCTCTTTGGTCTCAGTAAACTACGAAGTCCATAATTCCACAGGATGTTGAAAGTGGAATAACAGCACTATAACAATGTAGTGCGGCAACGGCCCAGGATTCTTTTGCACTTTTAGAACCATCTAACCAGGGCGCTGTGTTGTACCCCCCCTTGAACTCCGAGGAGAGGAGGGTAAGAAAATAAAATAATAATTATCGTGCGCGGGAAGGAAACCAAAGACCACGGCGACTCAGCGCGTGTGGGAAATGATTACTTTCCATTCAGCCCCACTGACCTATAATTACACCAGCTACGCTATACTTATACATAATTACTATATTACCCTCGACTTAGAGAGTTAGCAGCAAACCAAGCGGCAAGCGAAATAATAAAAAGAAACAGCCAAACTTCCCTCGTTAAACCCCCGCCCGCACAAGCCCTCCCCCTCCAGCTAAGAGCGGTGGGCCAACTGAGGTAAATTAATCCCCTCACCCACCACTCCTCCCCGTGCGCATGCGTCAATACCGCCCTTCCTCCACAGGCCAGCTGCCGTTTGTGGCCCGGCCTTCCCTTCCCGCCTCCTCAGGTTGGTCCATTCGCGGGATGGGGGAGGGCAAACGAGAAAGGAAGCCAGGAGGAGGGCGGAGACCAGCGTGAGGGGATTTTCCGTCCTCTTGCTTTCAATTCTTCTTAAAAAAGGAAAGGCGGGGCCTTTTCGCCCCACTCGGCTCGTCCTCTGTGGTTTTCCACTTCCCTTCTCTCCTCTTGCGATTCCTCCCTTCCCCTCAGATATATAGGAAGAAGGAGGGTGCGCTGTACCTTTCGGTCGATCTCTGAGGCGATGGTAAGTGCTCGCGCCGGCTTTGCTCGCGCCCTGAAGGTAGCAGTGCCCCCCCCCGTTTTCGGGAGAAGTGGGCGGGGCTTCTCTACGGTTGCTGTGCTCAGGCGTTAATAACGAGCGGGGCTCCTTTCGTTAGGGCTAAGCCGTTAACTGGCGTTTTCTGAGGCGTTGTTGATTTTTTTTTAAAGGTTCCTCGGTTACTAAATTTTTTTAAAAAATAATAAAATAATAATATTCTGAGAAGCAAGTATTTTTTTTAAAGTTTATTTTTTGAATTTCTTTTCCGGCGTTAGGTGTTGGTCGTTGTGTTTCTTTTTCTCACTTTTTTCTCTCAGGAGTTAACGTGAAGGGTTCTTTTCCTAATTAAGCCTCTAGAGAGAAAGTGTGTGTGGGGGGGGGTGGACTTTCAGGGGTTGCGTTAAGAGAATAAAATATATTAGCGCCTCAGATATACATTAACTTAAATAATGAAAAAGTAAGAGATTGTTTCTGTTGTCTCTTCACGTTTGATGTTAAAACTGTGTATGACTTGGTTTAATTCTCCACGCCTGAAGAAATGATTTTGCTTCTTTGCTGAAAACTGAATAATAATAATATACACACAAACATTTAGTGTTTTTTTTTCCTGAGGTGTTTAAAACAACAACAACGCTGCTGTGTGGTATATTGGTATTTTTTTTAAAAAAAATACAAGCGTGGGCTTTAGCTAAGTGGTTTCAACTTTACAGCTTGGGATTTCTAGTTCTCACAGGACTCCTTATGTAGCAAGATTGACAGGGGAAATGGTGGGAGGAAGAAGGTAAAAGAACCCCAAAGACCCACAATTTGAGTCGATCATTGTGTGTTTCTCTGCAGTTTCGAAATGATTACTGCCCTGAAAAGGCTGGCGTAGGCAGTTAAATGTTTTTTTCTCTCCATTTTAGCTGACTAGAGAGGGCGCCTGTAAATGGCTCATTGCCTGTTTGAAAGCTCACAGGTTCCTGAGATGAGACATGGCTCTTTTTTTAAAAAAAACATAATAGTTAGTTAGCTTCTGGAGAAAACAAAAATAAAGGAAGATAATAACAGGTCACATCCTCAGCATGTTTTTCTTGGGGAAAGTGCTGCAAAATACAGTGTGACTTCATTTTTAGTTGTTTTTTTTTTAAAAATCTGTAAACTGTCTTCCATGGTAATGGATTCTCTGGTAACGTTACAAGATGCCAAAAGTCCAAATGATAAATAACCTGTCACAGGTGGGATTTAAATTTAGATATTCTTAGAGCAGATCCATTGAAATTAGGGCTAGGTTGGCCCTGTTGGCTTCACTGGGTTGGTTTGAAGTATGACTAAATTTAGACCTGCCTTCATAGAAACAATATAAGTAGGTATCATGTTGAACAATCAGATCTATGGGTAGACATGGGAAGGGTTGTGTTTTAAGTCTATTTGTAAAGGTTATACTTTTGAAAGATTGTTTTTCATTTGTTTGGGCGAAAATGTGTTTGACTAGCCTCCTTCATATGTGTATAATAAAATATGACAAGATATTTATTTTAGATATTTTTGTATTGCCCATTAGCCTTGTTCACAGGCTTATATATTGAATTAATTTTTCTAAAGGGCTGTAAATCTTGATTTTTATTGAGGTACGAGCATGGTATGGCTGATGAAAGGCATGTAGATATCATTACATGAAGGCCACAGTTCTAAATCTGATGATGAAGAAGTAAATTTATCTAATTGTGGTGAGATTGGCTTCAGGATAAATATGGTTAATGCGCACTAAGACAGTAGTCCTCTGCATGCTTAATAGGAAATAAGCACATTGAACATTATAGCTTCTGAGAATTTTTTTTTAAAGGGAAGCATCCAAAAACAGGTCAAAGGGGAGCATCTATAGAAATACTCTAATTTAAGTACCCTGCATTTTAATTTGTTCTTTTTCCTCTTTATCACATATTAGATGTGGCTAATATGGTGCTATTATCAGGTCTGGACAGTTGTGCCGCTTCACGTCATTAGCGTGCAGCTTTAGACATCATGGCCAGTTGTAAGGGATTTATGGCAGTTGCAAGCCAACAGCATTTGGAATGTCTTAGATTACTTATCATTTGATTAAAGTAACCCTCATAGAAAATTTTAGGAGATGGTTAAGATAGAGGCTCATTCGGGACTTTAATTCCTTCTCTAGTCTTCTTATGTCTTGAAAATGTCAACCAGATGGCACATCACATCTTAATTAAATGATAGGTGTTTTGTAATTTAGAGAGTACAGGGAAGATACGGGGCATCAAAAGCTTGTGAATGACTGCAGGCAGGCATAGGTTGTAGCTTTCTTGAAGCGTGTGCCCTGTCTTGCTACTTCTGTTATACTGCAGCTAGAGAAGAAATGGGAGCCCCTGTGGTGTAGTGGTTTAAGCAATGGACTATGACCTTGGAGACCAGGGTTCAATTCCCTGCTTGTCCATGAAAACCCACTGGGTGACCTTGGGCATGTCACACACACTCAGCCCGAGAAAACTCTGTGATAGAGTTTCCATACATCAGAAATACTTGAAGGCACACAACAACAAGAGAAAAAGGGGTGGTAAGATGAGGATAGGAGATAGGTTCACCCCTCCCTTGTGCTAAAAGCAAAAGTTTACACGTTGTTTTACATGCAAGAGGGAGGACTAGGTTTAGACAAACAGAATTGTTGCTGTGATATCTGACCTTCATTTGCTACAAATCCTCTGTCATGGGATTCCTCAATGTTGCTGAATATTCTTACTCTAGGAGACAGGCACATTTGTTTCAGGTAGGGTGTCATTCATCCTCTGGGATCTAAATATTATTCCATGTGAACTAAGAGTATCTTAGAATGCTAATCTTCAACTCTAGTGGGTAGAGTCTCCCCTTTGAGTCAGAATATGACTCAAAGTGGGTTGCAACCAGCATACAGATAAGTTTGGGCTCATGGCAAGTCTCTCATCTGAAAAACATGAAGAACACTATCTTATTCAGCTTGCCTGATATTACAGATAAATCTCCTGGGAGCTTATAATGTTTCATGGCACAAATTTGAATGTGCTACAACTTCTCCATCAGTACTGTGCAAAATTACCAGGAACAAAGCATGAGGCTGGCAGAAATAGATTAGCAGCTGCTGTTGATTTGGTGGTTTGCTCTAGAGTTGAAAAGTGGTATGCATCTAGCTGTTATTGTCTATGTGCACTGGCAGTGACTTTTCAAAGGATTCAGGCAGAGTTTTTTCCGTCCAAACTGAAAAGCCTAAGTATTGAATCTAAGACTGTCTGCATGCAAAGCATGTTCTTCTCCTCTCAGTTCTGACTCCTCCTAAAGAACTTTTGCAGTGATTGAATATCCTACTCAATTGGAGGCATTAAACTCCACATGACAAAAACCACATCAGATCATATGAAATAGATGCCTTGTTTCCACATCAGATTCTCTTTGAGTATGGAAGGCTTACGTGCTGAGTGATGTGGAAGCTTCCCATTTACATGTAGATTTTTTTTTCTTTTTGTAGTGGAACTCAGACATACTGCCGTCTTTGCACATACTGGAATCAAGTAGGCATCTCGAGGAATGTACCACTAGGTCTCCTTCAGCACATAGTGCTCTTGTGTAGGCATAAGATTATTGCAAATTCTGTGTTGGGAATAATGAAACAAACAGTTGAACATAAAGACAGATCAGTTTACCCAGTACATGGGAAATGATATTGCTAAATACCATTCTTCTCTGTGGTCTTTGCAATTCACACACATATGGGTTATTCTGCACCTGTGTGAGTTCACAGATGACTATTCAAAGAACCACAGTTACAGATACACAGCCTATTCTTTTAGCTTTCCATCTCTGCCAGAGGTTTTGGTCATTTTTTTTGTAGGAAATCTTGAGCAGAATTGCACATCCAATCTGATATGCTTAAACACTAGCTCAGTGTTGTTGTTGATTCTCTGATGTTTTGCAGTTTAGGCATAATGAGCATACTGTAGGCTAAAACAGCTTCAGCTGAGTACCAGCCCCTTGTAACTCTTGGTATAGACAAGATCTTAAGTTTCTACCTACAAATATAACTATGTGGAGTGAAGTTTAAAACTTTATTTCCCTTGAATACTTAAAAGTGTTGTATAACAGCATATGACTACAGCGCACTGTTCTTTTAAGTACCTGATATATATATTCTTTTTCTTTTTATGCAGGTCTTGTAATGTGAAACACCATGTGTTTATCACACTTGATTTTATTTATTACCAGTTTCTCCTCGTGATTCCCATATTGCAGCATGGCTGCCTAAGTCCCTCGAAAGGGGCTCGATTCTGAAGCCTTGGAGGTAGTTTTGTCCATGAAATAATTCCTCAGATTATTTTCATTATCAAGGAGAACATCTAGTAAAATAAGCATGACCTGCTATGTTACCTTAGTTAATAAGTATATAAGAATAGATTTTTCCCCTACAAAGCTGCATTGTTATGTTAAATCCAATAGCCATTTAATAATATTAAAGCAGCCTGGTTAAAATTGTGCCAGAAGATTTAATGGCAACATTAGGAACTGAGTGATCTAGTGCAATTCAGAGCTTGTTAGTGTCTGAAGCAAGTTCATAGTGGCTGGCAGAGATGGCCCTTTTCTTAATAGCTCCATAGCTTTCTTGATGAGAGGAGAAGGCCTTGAATATTGCCTTGGTGAAGAAAGATGCATTTTTAATTTTTAAGAACTTAAAAAAAATCCATAGTGAGAAATGTCAAAAAACATGTGTCTTATTTAAATTGGCTTCTTTTCAATATCAGTTTCTTTGAAACCCAGTGATGATACCTTTTCCTAACCTTGGACATCCTTTACTTTCAGTGGGGTTCATGTCCAAGTATGCATTCCTAGAATTAAGTCCTTAGTTTCTTCATGATAATTCCTTTATTTCAAGGCAGCTTTTTCTCTCTGCTCTACCCATCCCTTTTAAAATAAAAGAAATAATAAAGACAACATTGCTGATAGAAAGAACTAGTATTTTAAGTAACTAGTATTTTAAGTAACGTTAGATTGTTCAGTGAAAAGGATAAAGTGTTGAATTAATAAGACACTTTAAATGGGGTTTTTCAAATAAGGAATTGGATGTAATGTTTCACTTTCAGGTTCTTATTTTATTATGGCCTGGAAGTTGATCAGACTTGCACAAAACTATCTCCAAGGCTTCAGAGTCGTCCCCTTCTCCTATCCTGCGTCATCATAATGAGCACTTTTGACTCTTTTGCGGCCAAATTGAAGAACTTTCCTGATGTGAGTGAACTGAAGTACGATCTGTCGTGTGAACTCTATAGGATGTCTACATTTTCAACGTTCCCGCTGCATGGACCAGTTTCTGAAAGGAGTCTTGCCCGTGCTGGTTTCTATTATACTGGTGTGAAAGACAAAGTGAAATGCTACAATTGTGGCTTAATGTTGGACAACTGGAAAAAAGGTGACAATCCTCTGGATAAGCATAGACAACTGTATCCCAGCTGCAGTTTTGTTCAGAATCTCACTTCACTGAACAACCTTGGCTCATCATTATATTCTGCGTTTTCACCTCCATCTGCCTTTGTTGGATGTTCTTCTTCCCATTCCCCAACACAAGCACCAAATGTGGATCAAGTTGGCTATTTCAGTGGAAGCTTTTCCAGCTTTCCCCAGGATCCAGTCATATCCAAGGCAGTGGAAGATCTGTCACACTTGAGGCCTAAAGTTGCCAACCATGCAATGAGCTCAGAGGAAGTCAGGCTGCACACTTTCAAGGCATGGCCCCTGACATTTCTGTCACCTTCATCTTTGGCGAAAGCTGGATTTTATTATATAGGGCCAGCGGACAAGGTGGCTTGTTTTGCCTGTGGTGGTCAGCTGAGTAACTGGGAGCCAAAGGATAATGCCATGTCAGAACATCGGAGACACTTTCCAACCTGCCCTTTTGTGGAACAAACTCAAGGCCAACCTAGCTTCACAGTCTCCAATCTGAGCATGCAAACCTATGTAGCACGTGTTGGCACTTTCAAAAATTGGCCGATGACAGTTCCTGTCCAGCCACAGCGGCTCGCAGATGCTGGCTTTTACTATGTAGGTAAGAGAACTATTCTTCCTTATGATCAGGATGCTATTGACATTTTTTGAACAGCCTATGACTTTTCTGAATCTTGAGCTTGCAGGGTTTTTTTTATTAACATACTGTATTCACTTTTTTTTAAAAAGGTCGCAATGATGATGTCAAATGTTTTTGCTGTGATGGAGGACTCAGGTGTTGGGAGTCTGGCGATGATCCATGGGAGGAACATGCTAAATGGTTTCCAAGGTATATTTAAAAATTCTTTTTTATAACAGAAATAAAATGTGCTCCAGTGCTTACTGCTATTTTCAGTTAAAGGCCAAACTACTTTTCTGTCCTAAAAAGAGATTTCCCTCTGAGATTTTTTTTTTTATAAAATACTTGTTTTTCTGTATTAGTATGCTGTGCATTCAAAGTGGGTGGTCATCTCAGGTTGCAGACTCAGCTTCAAAAACAAATCTAGCATGGAGGACTGCTGGTGATGTAACAAGGTTTCACAATTAGTTACAGTTTGCATTCTCACCTGTTGTTTGGGAATGGGCTTTGTCTGCTAGAAGCAATCCAGCATAAATGTTCTAAAGGTGACCTTAATGGGTCCCCAGTCCCCATTCTACTGTGCTATGGTACTGGCGTAATATGAAATTGATATTACTGGGAAGCAGCTGGGAGCGAGCCGTTGGCTTCATGGCTTGCAGGTGAGCTTTCTCAGAAATGAAGCTTGGAAAAATTAATTTTGTTTAGGAATCATTTGGTTATCCACTTGAGGAAGCAAAATGCTACTGCAGATAAAACTCTTTCTGTGATCCTGTCAGTCTCTTAAAGGACAACTTAAAGTATAAGTAACACCTCACTTTAAGTATAAATCCCACTTTAAATCCACCATTGCAACAATTTCATAAGAGGTAATAAGTACTGTAATTCTAAAAACATGAGAGTCTCAGAAACTTGACAAAATCATTGAGTGTATGTTTTAGTAGAATATTGTAACATTTGAATCAACTTAACCGTCACTTAAATTATTGGCTACCTCTAGAATCTAGGTGCTTGAAATTTAGCTGTTTGTTTGTTTTGATGAATTCTCCACTTTAAAGTAGATTAATGAAACTGAAATAGTCTAATGGAATGGAGTAAACATCTTGAGAGCTTGCATATGAGTCAGGAGTTACCTGTGCTCAGATTAGGATGTGGTTCATACAAAAACATGGTCCCAGGGATTCAACAAGTATGCGAGAATCCATAGGTGTTTTAGCAGTAACATGATTGCATCTGTAACTGGTGCAGTGAATAGCCAACATTTTTTCTCTAATCTTGTTTTGCTTTGGGCTTTTTTAAGGCAGATTTCTGAAGTCCACTGATATATTTTAGCATTCAGTGCATAATCTAGGACCAAGTTATAATCAAAATTTTTATTTATGGTCTATTCAGTATAGTGTTTTATTAATAAATTATATGTTAAATCCTCACAACAGACTACATTGCTCTAATATTTTTTGACTATTTTATGTTTTATTCTGTCTGCCAGATTCTTGTATATATTCTTGTATATTGAAAGTAATAGTTGGCACATTGTTATCATCTAGGTGTGAGTACCTGATTCACAGGAAAGGGCAAGAGTTCATCCGATGTGTTCAAGCAAGATTCCCTCATCTTCTAGAACAGGTACTGAAATGCTGCTGTATTTTTCACTGTCAGCACAACACTGTGTGTCTTTCTATGTGTAACATTACAGTTTTCTACGTATTGACAGTTTTGAAGCATTTTCAAAGAGGATTTAATTTTCTCATTCTTTCTCTGGTTATACTTTATGCATGTTGACTGTGTTCATACTGCGAGGAGCTATAAATTGGCCTTTTTGTATGCTGGCTGTGGTGCATGGATACAAACATTCTGACATCTCTGTTACCAGGTGCCAAACAGACTGGTAGTTGCACTTTTGACCTTACAGCCTGAACTAAGGAAGTTGGGGCTATAGCATTTGGAACAATGCTGTAGCCATCACTTCTGTGGTTAGGCTTCTAAGCTTGTCTGCGTGCGCTTACCTCTATCCCTGTTTTCTAGCAACAGCAGCCAGTTTGTTCAGGTCTGGAGGTGCTTAGTGATGTTGTAAGTCCTTGAGGAGTGGGAAAGGCATGGGCTGCTAGAAAGGCCCCCGAAAGGGGGGGACACCTGGAAGTGGGCAGAAGTCCACTTCTTGTTTTGACAAACAGGTGTTTTAAAATGATAAATAGTATTGGAGAGTGTTTCCTGCCTGTTCTTTAATAGATGAATTCCTATTCCTGAAGGCTTCCCCATGAGACTATTCAGTCTTTGGGGGAGCCACTAAACATCACTCTGAGGAGTCTGGAATAGCTGAGGGCCACAAAAATACAGCACTGGAGGCCTTGATCTAGGCTGTTCATTCTAGAGCAGGAAATTATTTGTCATTCAGATGTTTTTTCAGTTCCCAGCATTCCTCACCATTAGTAACTAGGGCTCCTGGGAATTGCAGTGCAGTAATTCTTGGAGGGCTCAACAGTTTGCAACCCTGTTCTAAAGTGAGTGTGGAATGGCTCTCACCTTAATTATTACTGGCATGAGGCCTCTGAAGGACTTGCCTCCTAGTGAATATCGCCTTTTTGTACGAGGAGGGATGGGGAGGTTGCCTGATGCTGCTATAAATAAAGGTGTGGCTACAGCATGTGCCTCAATTTAATTATATGGCAGAAGGACATGATGATAACTCAGAGATCATATGATGCTTAAGAGTGAGACTGAGGAGACTGCAGTTTCATTATTGCAAGACAATTGGGGGGATTTCCCAAGGTGCTTTGAATGAGTTGTATGATTAAATGACCAGCTGAGCAGGCTGTTTAAAATGGTTTGAGAAACTTCTGAAATCATAGATTTAAAGAGGCTCATGTAGTAGAAAATGATTTTTTATTTCTTATATTTTTTTTAGCTAATCTGTTACTGTGCCTTGGTATAGTTAAATGTTCAAAATTGTAGAATTGCATTACAGATTTTAATTTATTTTTTTTAAAAAAATGAGGACTACTTTTTTTCTGCTGCTAACAGATGACAGTGTTGTGTGGATGAAGCAGGAATGGCATATGGAGATAGCCCTTGGGCCTTATTTCCGATAGAAGAGGGTGTTTCTTGTGCCAGTAAACTGGCTTGGGGCGTAATTATAACATTTGTTGTCACTCTGCCAAAGAGCATATAGTACATAGTAAGGGTGGGCAATTTATAGCCCTCCAGGTCTTGTTGGACGATCACTTACATTATCTTTGACCGTTGGCTGTGATGACAGGTTAATGGGAGCAGCTGTCTTACAACATCTGCTAGATCATGAGTTGTCCATGCCTAGGTTAGAATGCATAGGCCCATTACTGTTGTATTTGAGATAGAGTGCACAGAGATGTTTAGGGTCAAAATTTTAAAGCTATTTAATGGTTAGCAAACTCATTGTATTCACAGAAAGTATTGTTTCATGTGCACAAAAATGCTTTTTTCCTCAAAGAATTTTCCTTTGTGCCTTGCAGCTGTTATCCACTTCAGATATCCCTGTGAATGAAAACAGTGGTCCACCAAGTAAGTGAAATTTGCGGTGTTTTTTGTCACTTGCTGCAGTGTTGATGCTTATTTCAAAATGAGGTTTTAGTTATTTTTGCTTCATTCTCATTGCTTCACCTCGCTGAACAACTGGAACATTTTGACTGTGTCCACAATGTAATTTCTAAATTGGGAATAATCACTTCTATCCTGCACTCCCACCAGGAATGAACTTTCCAGGTGGTTTACAATGAGCATCATAAAAACAATAACCAGATCTGTATATACTACTGCCTGGTAGCAACAGAAAGCACTAACAAGAAGAATAAATAATAAATCAGTGAGCAACTCCATGAAAGCACACTCAGGCTGTTTCAGGTTCTTTTTTCAAATTCATCAGAGTGAATTGGATAAGCGAATCTCTGTCAGCGGTTTTAAACTGTTGAGGCCCCCTAGTGGAGAAAACTGGACTTGCTTTGCAGATGACTGAATTATGACTGACCTGTGATGGAGTGCTGCCAAAAAGTGTGCAGCAATTGATTGTGGAGATCAGCGAACACACTCTGGTGTGCTGAAATATCAGACAAGCAGTCCAAAACAGTTTTGTTGCTTGTGAAGAAGAGCTGGGGTCTGTACTTTTTAAGACAGGAATAGGGAACATATGGCCCTCTATAAGTTGTAGGACTGCAACTGCCATGATTCCGTATGATTGCTTGTGCTGCTCAGGCTGATGTACTTTGTTGTCTAACAACATCTGGAGACCCATAGGTTCCCAACATCTGCTTTAAGGGATGACACATAGCTCAGTAGTTCAGTTTATTGTTTGTCCAGCTAAAAATGCCCCTGGTAATAAGATGAGAAGAGGCTGTGGTCTTTAAAAATTGTGGCTAGTCAGAATAGATGGTGTTAAGCCAACCAGACTGGTACTTTAAGGTGGAATAAGGCCAAATAAGGCATCTTTATATATTCACATACACAAGTTTCATGTACTAAAAAAGCCTTTAAAGTAGATAACTGTACAGACTCATTTAATAGGATCCCTTTCTATAGAATTAAAAGATTTCTTTAACAATTGTAGATGATGAATCTGGTGCATTAGTCATCTATCATTTCTCTTTTTAATGAAAAATACATCTCCAGTATCCATACAGATCCCATGTTTAGAGAAGTAATGCCATGATTTTTTTTCCCTCTGAGTAGTTATTCATTTTGAACCTGGTGAAAATGGTTCAGAAGATGCAGTCATCATGAAAACACCTGTAGTTGAAGCTGCCTTGGAGATGGGGTTTAGAAGAAAACACATCAAGCAGACTGTTCAAAATAAAATCTTAACAACTGGAGAGAATTACAAAAACATAAATGATCTTGTGTCTGACCTCATTACTGCAGAAGAAGAAAAGAGAGAAGAAGAGAAGGAGGTACAGATGGAAGAATCAACATCAGGTATGTACAAGCTTCGATGACAAAGTCAGATGTTTCTTTTTCTGTCAGTGAGAGAAAGAAATATGTTTCTTCTGATCACAAGAGTTGTGAGTATTTAGGGTAGTTCCTCTGATTATAGAAATTTTATGCCTTGTGATTGAAGTACATCCTCAGTGCAAGGAACACAGAGCTAGAGTATTCCCCAGCAGATGGCTGACTAGCCTTCTGCATGAAGACATTTAGGAAAGGAAAGCCGACCATGTAGTTGGTTCCATTGGTGAACTGATCTTCCTGTCAAGAAGCTTTCCTAACAGTCTGCAGTCAACCCTTCTTCAATCTAAGCCCATTCAATGTAGTCCTGTTTCAGGTAGAAGATAAATCTCATCTGTTATGTCTGTGCTACTGAAAATGGTGGCCCAACTGACCAGTACAAATACTGGAAAGCACATATCTGAATCTGCTGACTTACGGCAATCCCATGAATTCATTGGGTTTTCTTAGGCAAGGAATACTCAGAGGTGGTTTTTCTAGTTCCTTCCTCTGAAATGTAGCCTATACCACCAGTTACGCATTTATGGTCTCCCATCCAAGTCTGTATGGTCCCCCAACATGTGAATGCTCTAGCATTTTTTGTTCATACAAAATAATTTAGTAAGGGTTATCAGTACGAAACAGAATATGAAGTATGTATAGAATAGAAATACTACATGTCAGCTACAGAATTTTAGGCCTTGATAAAGACAAAAGAAAATTTGTTAAACCTTAATACATTTCTAAATTCAGTTATCTGAAATGACTTTCTTGGTATAAGAAAGTGCTGTAAAAGAATTAAGCTAAATGATTTAGTCAGCCTTGATTGGAACTAATCAAGAGGACAGCTTAGATGTTTTAAATCTAATGTGGAAAAAGATCAAAGATTAGCATCTTGTGGTGTAGTGTGACAGGATTGAACATCAGTTGACTTTACACTAGCTAACAGATCTTTGCAGAATAAACTGTAGAAAGCTGCCTTTTCGATAGTTGCTGTGTTAGCATAAGGATGTTGAAGTTTTACCCCTTTAGGGACAGATGGAGATTATGTAACAGTTCATAATTTTTGCTTGTTTTTCATATTTAACTCTCTAAAGTAACTGCAGCAGATCTCAAACAACAGAGTAAAAATTTGTCTATCGCTAACTGCTGCAACCTACTTTCTTTCTTTAGTTTCTGTCCTCCTCCCCAGTTCAAAATATTACAAGTGTGGCTAGCCATTGTCAAAATATTGTTGTGATCCACTTTAGTAGAAATATGGTTTAGGAAACAAAAACTGGGGAGCGTCCAGTGAAATCCATAGTACAAAACTGAATCCCACTTGGGAGAAAGGCAGGATATAAATTCAATAAATAAACAAATAAAATTGTTTTATTGGTAAAAAAGACTGATGTGTTTGGGTCCATGTTGCCTTCAGGGGTTTATATAAAATCATAAAAGAACAACACCAATACATAATACTACATGAAATCATCACATTAGTAAATTGCCTTTGGTCTGTACATATTTGTTTAAAATCAGTCTTCAAAAATTTCTGGATCAGGAACTCTCAAGTCATTTACTGGACAAGCAGAAACATATGAAATAAGGCTGAAGGCATTTTTTTTATATCTTGTAAGTAGAGGATAGAAAAAAATATAGATACCATTGAAGGGAACATATGTGGATGGGAGGGAAAGAGACCATCAGAAAACTCTGATGGATTTTACAAAAGTGAGAGGAGATCAAGATCCTCATTCAGGCCTCTCGGGACCAAAGACTAAAACAACCCACAGATGAAGACCTTAAGAATACATACAGGCTCAAATGTGTTAGGATGTTTCTACTAATAAAGCAGCCATCTTTTTGATATTTGTCTCCAGTTTTGTTTTTTGTTTTTGGTGGACTTCCCTTTTTATAACTTCAAATTCAAAAATGTCTTCAAGTGACAGGTTAGACAGGTTCAACCTACAGTAATATTTTTATTCTATAGGTGTTTATAAATCTTAGTAAATTATTTTCTGTAAACAAAAGATCCTAAATCAACATAAAACAGACAAAATATCAATCAAGGTTAAGTATGGTTGGTAAGAGAATGGAAGTTGTGGATTTGTCAGCTGTGAGACACACATACAGGTGGAATCCTTTTGGTTAGTCCCAACTTGAGTATAGACCTATTGAATCAGTTGTTGGATGTAAGTCAACATGTAGGTAAATCCAACTGATTCAGTGATGCTATGTGAGTTGGGATTGACAGGAGGATTTGAGCCATACTTTTGTCTCAGTGCTCAATATGAATGCCTGCTGCACAATAGCGTCTTATCCCTTTCAAGTGGAACTTGCAGTTCTGATTTTCTTTGGATTTGTTGTCAGTAGAAAACAATTATCCTTGCCAATTATGTATGTGTATTAAGAGTGGTAATCAATTTGGGATCTTCTGTCAATGCAGTTTAAATTGTTTTTGGTGGGAAATTGTATAAAAAAATTCTTTTCAGTTAATGGTTTTTTATTTTTCTTATACCTTAAAGCCCCATTCTCTGTGGCAAAGCTTAAACTACTTTATCAGATGCATCTGCCACTGGCTATTTTTCATTTATTGTGTTAATAAATTCATTTATATTGAATTTCAAGAGCACAGCAAACAGTATACTCCTGTACTGATTTACACATTAACATGGTTCATGTTCTAAAAGCAAATTTAGGCTTGTCAGGAAAAAAAAAGACTGTTCCATGTGTTAAGCTTTATAAAACCTATGGACCTTTTCTGAGGTAGGATGTTGAGAATAGAAGGAGGAAGAGTTTTGTGAAAGTAGAAAGATTTTTCATGCACTAAACTTGCTGTGTCTTTAGTCATCTTTTTTCATTGTTATATTCCAGATCTGTCCTTAATCAGAAAGAACCGATTGGCATTATTTCAGCGCTTGACATGTGTGCTTCCTCTTTTAGAAAGTTTATTAACCTCCAAAATAATAACTGACCTTGAATACCAAGTTATTAAACAAAAAACCCAGACATCCCTGCAGGCAAGAGAACTGATTGATACCATCTTGGTGAAAGGAAACAAAGCTGCAAACATATTCAGAACCTGTTTACAAGAAAGTGATCCCATGTTATACAAAGACTTGTTTGGTGAGTTTGCAAAAATGAGTTAGTTAACATCAGATTGTTGCTTTCTTGGAGGGTGGCAGATGTGAACTGTTAAAATTTATAACAAAAATTGGATATGGTAGAGATGGATAAATTAATGACAATTAGGGAAGATTCTTTGAAGGAATTTTAGAATTAATAGGAGAAAGTTATAATCTTTTTCAGGAATGTTAGGTATGGAACTTTGAAGAAGTATAACACGCTTTCAATAGTGGCTGTTCTGTAAGGAATTGGAAGCCAAGTATATAGCCCTTTCACCCCCTTTTGACATTTGTACTTAAGTGTGTTTTGGTAGATGTTTGTTGTTTGGTTTGTAGATGTTTAGTTTTGTATGTATGTTGGTTCCCTTATATGTTGTTTTATGCCAATTAAATGTGTCCTTAATAAAAATATTTTTTAAAAAATATTGCAGAGTGAAAGATGCATTTTAGTAAGCTCTATAAATTTTTTGTTCTGTGGTACATATACTGGATATCACAGAAAATCCAATTAATTGCATCAGAAAACATCTAATTCTTTTAGAACAGCTTTTAAAAATTTATTTGTGATATTTCCAGTTCAAATAGTGGATCTCCCAGGATAATGAAAATTTTTTACCTTTTTCTTTCCTCCTTTCTTTCTTAGTGGAGAAAAATATGACATATATCCCTGCAGAAGATGTTTCAGGTAAATACAAATTTGGGGAGCATTTGGAATAATGACTGCTTATAAGGGGAGCATTGAAACAAGTTCAAAATACTTTTCAGCAGCAACACATTGATAGCTATAGAGGTTTACATTTTTTTTTCCATTCAGCACTAATAACAGCAAATCCAAATTTGAAACTAATTTATGAAATGTGTGCTTGGAGGTGCCTTTCACATCACAAAGGATTTTAGAGCAGTAAGTTCTGATTTGGTCTTTGGTTTCTGCTACAGAAAGAGAAAGTGTACTCTGCATTTCAAGTCCACTGGAAATATGTGAACTCTTTGCATATCTTTTTCCTCCAAAGAAAGGCACCTATAGTTGTAAGAAGTTGCTCAATTTTCAGTAGGGGCGCATTTCTGCATTTCTGTTTGAACTAATTTAATCTGCATCCTTGTGCTTATTGGAACCTGGTTATCCTTCAGGGTAGTACTTCTCTTAATTAGGTGATACAGTACTTGGCTAAAAATGTACCAAAATGTATATTTTAAAATAAAATGCATTTAGAAATGCATATCTTGAAAGAAAATATGTTGAAGTACATACTGTAATGTGTATGTAAATATGAGGTTTTTTTGAAGATTTTTTTTTAAATCACAGATCGAGGTAGAAGTAGGGCAGAACATAATTTTGAATGAATGCCTTGCTTCTGAGGGAGAAAAAAGTCCTAAACTTATGACTTTTGGAATATTCAGTAGGGAACCTTTGTGGAGGTCTGTTGCCCACAGTTCTTAGAATGCCTCAGCTTGTAGTGGTGTACACAATAAAAGTGATATTCATAACGTGGTAATGACCATGTTACTTTTTACTATGAAGCAGAAGAACGTAGCAGTTCAGAAAGGTATGTTTCTGTATACAGTAAATGAATTCTTTCTCTACAGGCCTGCCTCTGGAAGAACAGCTGAGACGACTGCAAGAAGAGAGAACATGCAAAGTTTGCATGGACAAGGAAGTGTCCATTGTTTTCATCCCATGTGGCCATCTAGTAGTTTGTAAAGAATGTGCCCCTTCCCTCAGAAAATGCCCCATATGCAGGGGAACAATCAAGGGTACGGTGCGGACGTTTCTTTCATGAAGAGGATGTACTTTTTGATCTGTGCTTAGAGCCAGCTAAAGACACCTTGTTGTCTAGGGTGATTGTAAAGCAATCAATCTTAGGGCACAATTTTGAAGTTATTTATTGCGCCTCATGCAGTGTTGGAATGGACTGCTAATCCAAGCAAGCTGGCTATGTCAGAGCTAGCCATGTGTTGACTTGAAATAGCATGTTTTTTAAGATGGGGTGCTCAACCTTACATTGCTTATTGCAGCTGGTGCCTTTCAAATATTATTGTAAATTATTTATGAACCTTTTGGGAACTTTTATAGAAGAACTGACCTCCAGTATAGGTGTCCCTTGTTAGTTCAAAATATCTTTTATATGGATAGTCTTACTATAAATAAAAGCTTAAACATCTGTGCAGGAAGTGTTCTGGTCATAGAACAGATTAGATAACTACCAAGTGTTTCATACTGTTTCTTAAAGGCATGCATGTACATACAATGCAAAATGAATAGGAGTAAGTTTAAAAGACATGTCTTTGTGAAATAAACAAGGCTATTGGTAAATTTTCAGCAAGAAAAGTTTCTGGAATTTATTTTCAAACTTGTTTCATTAAAGCAAGGGTGAGAAAATGTGGAAAGCTAGGGAGCTGCACTAGCTCCTCTTGAGGCTTGCAGACTTCAACTGTACCCATCTGGCTGCCCCTAAATGCTCTCTAGCAGACATGGGGCATTCTCATTGTGTTTTGAGGGGCTAGTAGAGGGCATTTTTGGTAATTTTGAGGCCAAACATTTGTTCTGAAAAAATTTCAAAAATTTGTTTTTACTTCTGTGGAGCTCCAAAGGTAGTGAAAATATTCTCCATATGCCAAAGAAGTCAGTTGGGTGCCTTTCTGGGAGGGGGGGCTTGTTTAGTCCCCAGGCAGGCACAGAAATAGCCCTGAGAGATGAACTTTGCCCACCTCTACATTAAAGAGTAAAAGGAAGATGCCCTTTTGGATAAGTATATACATCCCAAAGTTTTAGCCCACATAAGCTTTCCTGGAGCGGGATGTGGTGCAGGCAAGCCATTGGTTAATGCAGGTGGATTTTAGTAACAAAAAACTGTCTCTTATGAAATACATAAAGTAAATTCATAATATGCAGGAGAACGCTGCCTACAGATGTGTGTTTTTAAATAAATTATCCCAACAGTGTCTCCAAGCTTTCATTCTTTTTATTCCAAGTATTTGCTATTACTGTACTGGTTTGACTGTTAATGTTTTATTGGTTGCAAAGGCTAAATGGAGGAAAGATGGAACATCTGTGCTGAACAGAATTTCTGTTTTACACAGGAACTCTTTTATTTGTATTTCCAATAATGGAATAATGGTTGCTTCCTATATTTGTTCTGGACAGTATGCAAAAATGATAACCAAACAGTAATATGCTCTTGCTGCTCAGTCTGTTTATCTTTCATGCTTGTTTTTGGAATCAGTGCTCCATTAAGTGTCTAATATTTAATAATAATAATTTAATAATAATAATTTTGAATTGTATTTCAGACTTTTAACAATCAGCATCCTGCTTGATGGAGCTTTACATTTGAGTTCCATTCTCACTTTTCCAGCTGTAATGGTTTATTCATTCTCAGGGATAAACAACCCTGATCCTGTGAAACCTTATGCCAGATTTCAAAACCATTTCAGGCCTCTGCAAGAGTGTTCTGTCTCTTTCTCCGCAGCCTGCTCATTGGGAAAAAAAGGAAAGAATGGCAGAGACAGAAAATGTGTAGACTCTCATTTTCTTATCCCATCTGCCTTTTGCTTCAGCCCCCCTCACTGTCAGCATGTGGCCAGCAGCTGTTAACCCTTGATATAGAAGGAGGTTGCCTGCCTCTTCTGCAGATACTTTTT
The DNA here is from genome assembly GCA_948474755.1 of Ctenosaura bakeri. Classification (NCBI taxonomy): domain Eukaryota; kingdom Metazoa; phylum Chordata; class Lepidosauria; order Squamata; family Iguanidae; genus Ctenosaura; species Ctenosaura bakeri. The sequence continues at coordinate 70,608 of CAOLHI010002257.1, forward strand.
CATATGGAACCTAATATCAGAACAAGAACTTTGGGAAGTTACTCATTTGGATGGCAGTTCCCAGACCAAATATGACCCCTGTTTGTGTTGATCGGGGCATTCTGGTAGTCTCAACAAATAATTTCTCTGATAATGACAATCTCTTTTGCTACACAGCTTTGGTGTGCAGTAATTTGTGGGATGTAACTGTCCAATAACATCTCTGAATGTAAAAAGACTGTTCAGTACTTTTTCAGACCAAAGCTTTGAAAATGAAAATTGTAGGTGCCTCTTTAGCAAATGAAGCAAAAAGAAAAAGTCATTGCTCCTGGGAAAACTGAACTTCCTGTGATGTGTTTGCTTTAGCATTGAGACGCAAGAAGATAAAAAACAGACACGTTTCCTATGTGAAGTTTTCAAGAAGCTAGCATCAGAAGTGCTCTGTTTTTGTTAAGGGGAACCAAAGTTTATACTATGAGGAAATCCTTGAAATCGGTTCATACAGACTATTCGATTGTCATGGTTTCTTCTGGTTTAACTCTCTGTAAATCAGTTAAGAAGGAAAGAGCAATAGCTCAGTTACAGAGCACCTGTGTGGAATAAAGGTGAGGGCCCAGGTCTACTCATGGCCTTAGAAGTATTTTCCTGGGACCTTAAAAGAGAGGCCATGCCGGTCAGTATAGGCAAAAAGCTGGATCATGGTGAACTGCTGCAGCTCCTATTAATGCCTAGCTAGTAAAGGTCAGGGCTGATGGCAACAGAAATCCCAAATCTAGAGCAGAGCAAAGAGTCATGTCAGCTTGCAGGTGGCCTTTGACTGCAACACCCAGAATTCTTTATTATTGGCTATGCTGGCTAAGGAAGCTGGGAGAATTTTCCATTCCTAGTAGTTGATAGGAATGCAGGGACAGCACAAAAATGTGCAGAAGCCAACAGCTAGGCAGTTTCTACAGTAGTGATTATTTGCCCGTTTTTCACACTGCTCTTGTGTTTGAACGAGGCTTCCTCTTCAGTCATACAAAAATCTTCAAACCTATGGTAAGAAATAGGATTTTCACAATATGGGTTGATCTTCTCTTTAAGCAGAATGAGGTAATTGCCTTAAACTCTGAATGCTCTGGAGTAGAAAGCAGCAGTAGTGTACTGAGTTGGCAAAACTGCATGCCAGTCTGGAATGCACTTTCAACTAATCTACAGCCTTCAAATGGACTTGCAAATGCTGTCCTACTCCTTCACTTTTATGTGGCATGAGCGTATATGTGTTTACTTTCTTGTCCTTATGAGAAGGAACATTTTGAGCAAGCCCTGTCACATACCCAGAGATGTAAGGCAAAAACTCTGACGACACAAAAGAACTGAGAAGGCAGAGTTTGAACTGGGAGAACCAGAAAGAGTCAAGAGGCCTGAACTTTATAGTGTACCAGAAAAAATGTCCAGCTTTACTTTGGTTCATTTCTGGTGTGCTCCACTAAAGCATATTTTGCATATGCTACATAGCATCAGTTTTAAGTCAGGGCATCCCGCATGCTGTGGTCTGCCTTCAAGTCAACTCTGATGCATGGTGACCCTAAAGTGAATCTATCACAGGGGTTTCTTGCAGAATTTGTTCACATAGGGTTTGCCCTTGCATTCCTCTGAGACTGAGAAAGTGTGACTTGTCCAAGATCATCCAGTGGATTTCCATGGACTGATGCTTTTGAGGATACCATTAGGTGCTTCCACAACAGATTGTGTGTATCACATAGCCTAAATTTAAGTCAGACCATCCCAAACACACTGTCAAAATTTGGTGGAACTCCATCTTGATGTTTTTGCATGAACCAGTAACAAGCACATGTACACATTTAATTTTATGCACATGCAAGATGGATGAGGAAACCAGTGAAGACAGAAATGGCAGGCAGACAAGCCAAAAAAGAAACAGGCTGAAGATCATGTATGCTCATTCTGTGGGTGTGGATCCTTGTTATCCAACCAGCATCATCCACAATCAAGAGGAAGCTTGGGGAATCCTAAAGTTTGCAAATTGAGAGGGGGGCACTTTTTGAGTCTGATAGGGGGGCTTAAGCCGATTCACTGGGAATAGAGCAAGTATTTAGAGAGGGACATCAGAGGGCACCATCTTCAGAAGGTAACTCTTCATTTGGATTGCCATCAATATGTGGTCACGTCATGATGATGGTGTATCTTTTTGCTACATCATTACTAGAGATGATGCCAAGGGAGCACCTACAAACATGGTTGCATGTTTACTAGAGCTAAGTTGCCCTTCTCCCACACACTTCATAGAGCTTAGCCACTTTCCATAGTTCTTGGGCTCTCTCACTTCCCAGATGATAAGATCCAGCATTTACCACTTCAAAACTTAGAACTTTTCCTTGTCAAAACTTAGAACTTTTCCCTGTCAAAGTATATACCAGATCCCAGCACAAGAGGGAGTACTTTGTTGAAAGATTACACAGAATAGGTAGAAATCAGGTCACAGTGACTACAGGAAGCCCCTGCCTTTTGATGCCCTGTTATCTGACAACTCACTTTTTCAACACTTCCAAATTAAGGACAAGTTCCATTAATTTAATATTGAGTCTGCTCTTTCATCAGTTCTTCTTGGCTTATAGAGGCTTGCTTGGGACCACTCACACATGCACAGAGTCTCAAGTCTTGCCCATGGAAAGAGAGGATCCCCTGGACAAATTAACAAAACATCTGTACTGCAAGCAACAAAAGGGCAAGCTTCTGTCAGTTCCTGCTTACGGAGGTTTGCTCGGGACTGTTGTGTGCTCTTTACGAAGCAAGATCAGAGAGTTTTCCCCCAGCTGAATTTACAAGCAGCCTGCACATGCGATTGATCCCAAGTGAGTCTCCACAAGTCCTCCGTGTTCCCTACAGTAGATGGGTTCTACTTTTCAACCATTTCTACTTTCTGACAGTGCTCTGGTCTTTAACCTGCCAGATAAGCAGAGGATACTGTCAACCATTAATTTAAGAATCTGGCTTTGAACTGGATCAGGTCTAGGGAAACTGTAGCACTCAACCCATGGTTGAACTACAGTTCCTATAATCTCTTTCCAGCAATTATGCTGACAGACGGCTGATGGGAATTGGGGACCAACATCATCATGAAGGCCAATATACAACAGAGGTTGTACACTGAAGAATATAAATCCCATCCCCACTGAGGAGTGAATGAACATTATTCCAGTATTTCTAAAGATAGTTAACATTGAGATAGCAAAGTAATATTTTTATTAAATGTTTATTTCTGTAAAAGACATGAAAAAGATGAGTTAAAATCAAATATGTATTGCAAGTTGATGAAAAAACTGCAAACACACCAAGAACTTTTACCAAACTCAAGGATACTTCCAACAGACAGTATTTTGGCTACAGCAAAACCAAACAAAGGCTATTTTTCTTTTGTACTGAATTATTAGTTTACAGTATGACAAATCTGTGCAAAAGAAGATATGCATTAAAATACCATTAACATTTTATTTAAAATAGTTGTCATTCTTGTTCATTTGAAGGGGAAAAATGAAAAAGGAGCAGAAATTCCAAGCCTCAATCTTCTAACTGACTGAGCAGTCATTTTAACAGCAAATCATATTTGCATATTATTCTTGAGAAAAAAAGAATTATTAACATCTGCATAACAAACTGGCATCAGCTTTATAACCCTTTTCAGTGGCATTGCTTCCTTTCAAAATTCAGAAGACTGCAATATGTTGAGGTGCTGTGAATTACTGCATTTAAATTATCGTATATGTCCAATTAATAGCATTGACACAATTCCCAAGAGGAAAGGAACATCTGTTAAACCTGTCACACTGATAATTTTCTAAGCAACCTGTTTGTTTTGAACTCCACCTGGAAAGATAGCTGACTAACCATGACAACCTCATCTCAACCTCATCTCAGCACCAGATGGGTCCACCAAAACACTGAAAAGTTGTGAGTTTTTAAAACTACAGCTCTTGGAATCCCCCTGATGGCTATGATGGCTGGGGAATTTTTGAAGATGGGATCCAAAAAGTGAACTTTTCAAAGCTCTGCACTCTATGGCAACTGGCAACTCACTCCAGCTCTAATATTTTTATATGCTTACAATGGGAACATCTGCAATCTAGCTGCTAGAACCATCATTCAGGTACATCCCCATTGTAAGCACTTTTTACATGCAATTACATTGGTAGGTGCTTCCAACTTCCTCTATTATATTTTTTTCTGCTTCTTGTGTTTTGGTCACCTGCAAACAACTCTGCCCTCTCAAACAAACCAACCCAACCCAACCCAACCCACCAGCCTGATGAAGTTGGGGCAAAGGACTATTTCAGCCTTTTCCAAACTTTCACCATTCAATGGCTAGGAATTATGGGACTTGTAGTCAGGTCCAGCTGGAGATACCAGCTTGGGAGAAGGCATGGCTAGTCTATATATGTTCTTCTGAAATAGTATTGCTGTCATGCAGGGAATACTGCCCATTTCAAGAAGGGAAGCATCTCTTCAAAGAAAAAAACGTGCACAATTTGCCATGCCAAACAAAAGGCTTGGATATTATCCCTCTCTCTGACACGCTAAGTCCAGAAGATTTTACAGAGGAGGTCCACGGTTCTGTAAGTGAAACTGATAAAACTATTGTGGAAAAAGTGGATAGAAATGGGCAGGTGTGGACTATGGCATATGAGGACTGTACCACATCACACTTATCTACAACTCTGGAGAGATGGGCATGTGTAAAGACAGTGTTGAGCCCTCATTTCTTCCTGTCTCACATTTAAGGAAAATTTATTTAAAGGTTGCATTTTTCTTTGGTAACAAAGGAGACTGGTGGGAAGCTGGAGAAGAATCATGTGAAACTGAGGTACTAAAACCTTCATGTATCACAAGAAACAGCCGTATGAACTAGAAGTGGTACAACTCTTCATGAGAACTTTATCATCTCAGCAATGAATGCTTATTAACTCACTCTTTGCAAAAGTACATTCAATACTGAAGTGAGGTCCCTAGGCGATCTCCAAGTTGTAGCCACATTACAGCACACAAGAAACAATTATAAACATTAATTAGTTACTCTGTTGGAAGCAAGTAATAAAAAAGACAGATTGGCCTCAGTGACCTAGGCAGATTCCAAAATAACTTTATGGATGCTTCACTTTAAAGATGCTCGCTGCAAACCATAACATTCTATCAAAGTAAAAGAAGAAACATTTGAAGGGTGCACTCTTTTTCATATATGTGTGGGAAAGATAAATCTTCTGGTTATATTCAAAGGCTTGGGAGGCAATCTTGAAGACAAGAAAGCAAATAGTATTTGGAGGAGGCCTTATCTCCCAAAGACCATTTTTCAGAATGAAAGGCACCTATGAAGTACAGTAAAATTCCCTCCTCTGGTGAACAATTCAGAAAGTTTCTCAGCAGAAACAAAATGAGGCTAGAGGACAAGAATTCTTTTCAGAGCTGAAGGTATTCTGAAAGAAGGAATGCAGCTCATGGTTATACAAGCACTGCACCCAGAACTTTGGGAAGGGGGCAACAGGACTCCCAAAACTCTCCTCTTACCACCATGCTTTGAAGGTTTCATTCAAAAAAGTAATTTTCCAAATCTCTCATCACCTTTACATCTTCTGAGCAATGTTTGACATTCAAAAGTATATGAGGCCAAAGTGGAAGAAGTTGTCTTGCGTACAACATAAGAAGCACTGTTTTTCAAAACTGTCACCTATTCCCAGCCTAAGTATATGTTCAAGTTTAAAATAATTCTCAATGGAACCTGATAAATCTCTTTCTCCTCAATTGACTTTTGTGCTTTACAGATATCAGAATGGATACCCGTGATGTAACATCTACGTGTCTGTGTGGGAATATATGTGGCAGAATAATCAAGAACTGTTTGGTTGAAGCTTGGAAATATTTGGGCGTAGGAGCCAATTAGTACTATCTCCTGTAGGCTGTTATGGGTGAATGTAAATGGAATATATTTTACCACGCAGAGAACCGGTTGAGTGACTGTTTCCATGTGCTGTGAAAGCAGAAACACTACTTTTTTCAAGACTGTTAATTCTTAACTCAGAGCATAACTACTTTGTGCAAGTCTACCTTTGGGACAAGAGCAAAATTATTCCTATCCCAAGTCTCAGCTTGCCTCTCCAATTCAGAAGGGACTGGTACACAAAGATGACTTTTTTCAAAAGCAACACAAACCCTATCCCCTCACCCAAGGCAACCCTTAGTACAACACACAAACCATTCATTGCATCTGTTTTTTGGCAGAAAGCAGACAAATATTTTCTTAAAGATTCAACAAGACAATGTTTGACATTCCCCAGATTATTAACAAAAAATATTTCCCCTCAATCCACAACACTAATACAAACAATCTGAGAATGTTGCTTTTGGATCCACCTGCTGTCTTGGAAAGGAAACTGTTATTTTGTCCCCCATGCTTTGGCTTATCTGTTCTACAAAAAAGACCACGTAACTTACAAATGGCAGAGAGTGAGCATGTCGACATGGCACTGATACCACAGGTTGTGATTGATCACTGAGGTGATGTCTCTGATCTTCTGTGCGTAACAGTTAAGCGGTAATAATATTTAACTAACCTATTTCCATAAAATTATAAAAAGTGGTCATTTTAAAAGGCATCAGTTGTGGAGACTTCTTAGAGCTCTTCACTTGAAACACTTGGAAGTATTCAGTATCCTTATGGAGTCGCTCACAATCTTGCAGGGAGGTGCATGTCAAGAAAGGAACTAGACACCCTGTGTAAGCTGTGACCAATTTTTTCATTAAGGCTTTTTTTGGGGTGGTAAAGTGTTTCTAAAACCAGGTAAATTGCATGGGGCTTCATCTTTTGAGCACAGACTTTAAATGATGGCATCATGTTCATCACTGCAAAAAAGATAAGACAACAGATTACTATTAAATAAGTAGCATTTGAGACTCAATTTTAAGTAATATTAGAGGTTGAAATTAACTATTATGTACCCTTCTTGGACTTCGTTCTGTAATGGCAAAAGCCCGTACTTGTAGGGTCCTGCACTTGGGCAGAAAAAATGAAAGTCACAAGTATAGGATGGGGGATGTGTGGTTGGATAGCAGTATGTGTGAAAAGGATCTAAGAGTCTTGGTAGATCACAAGCTGAACATGAGTCAGCAGTGTGACACGGCAGCTAAGAAAGCCAATGCGATTCTTGGTTGCATCAATAGGAGTATGGTGTCTAGATCAAGAGAGGTAATGGTACCACTCTATTCTGCATTGGTTAGGCCTCATTTGGAATACTGTGTCCAGTTCTGGGCACCTCAATTCAAGAATAATGTTGACAAGCTGGAATGTGTCCAGAGGAGGGTGACCAAAATGGTGAAGGGTCTGGAAGCCATGCCCTATGAGGAACGGTCTAGGGAGCTGGGTATGTTTAGTCTGCAGAAGAGAAGATTAAGAGGGGACATGAAAGCCATGTTTAAATATTTGAAGGGATGTCATGTTGAGGAGGGAGCAGGACTGTTCTCTATTGCTCCAGAGACTAGGACAAGGAGCAATGGATTCAAGCTGCAGGAAAGGAGATTCCACTTGAGGCTCAGGAAGAACTTCCTGATGGTCAGAGCTGTCTGGCAGTGGAATATGCTGCCTCGGAGTGTAGTGGAGTCTCCTTCTTTGGAGGTTTTTAAGCAGAGGCTGGATGGCCATCTGTTGGGAATGCTTTGATGGGTGTTCCTGCATAGCAGGGGGTTGGACTCAATGGCCCCTGTGATCTCTTCCAACTCTGTGATTCTATGATACTTAGATTGGAATGGGCAATTATAACGTTCTAGATCTTTTTTGGACTACAACTCCCATCAGTCACAGCCAGCATAGTCAAATGGTGAGGGATTATAGGAATTTCAAGCCAAAAATATTGGGAGAGTGGCCCACCCCTCCACCCCCCCCATCTTGAATTCAGATCTTCACAAGGAGGCTAAATTGTAGAGCGGGTCCCAAACAACTTCATGGAGTGACAAAAGACTAATTGGCTTCATCCCTGACAGTCTGTTGTCGGACTGGTAGTGTGATCCAAAGAACTCTGGGTTCAAATCCCCAATGAGGCAAAAAGCTTGCCTTGGGTCTATCACTATTTCTCAGATTAGCCTATCTCACAAGAGATGTTTGGGTAGCAGTGGTGGATATACGTACACCTACTCTGTGGTCAGGATAGTTTGGGAAATTGTGACCATGATAAAGCAGAGGAGGGAAAGAACCCAGTAATGGGAAAGAATGGAAATTTCCTTTGGCTCCAGGAAACGGCTCTGCAAAAGACAGGGATATGGAGAATATGGAAGAGTTAAATTTCTTATTAAGTGAAAGGAAGTGGAGAGATTTGGTGAGAACAAGAAGGTCAAGGAAAGGAAACAAGATCCATCTATAGAAGATGATAGTTGTATTTAAACATTTGAAGGGATATCACATGGAAGATGAGCAAGCTTGTTTTCTGATGCTCCAGAGACTAGGACATAGAACAATGGAAAAGAGATTCCATCTGAACATTAGGAAGAACTTCCTGATGGTAACAGCAGTTCAACAGTGGAATGAGCTGTCTCGGAGTGTGGTGGAGTCTCCTTCTTTGAAGGTTTTTAAACAGAGGCTGGATGGCCATCTCTTGGGAATGCTTTGATTCTGTGTTCCTGCATGGCAGGGGGTTGGATTTGATGGCCCTTTCTTTCAGCTCTATGATTCTATGAAAATTCAAGAATTAAGCTATTCCTCTATCTCCCAATTTCTAGTTCCCCTAAACCCTCTTTGATCTATATTTACTAACATCCAGAGACTGGGCTGCTAAGGCTGTGTCCTTCCATCATGAGAATACCAACTGATTCATGAACCTGCTGCTCTATGGACAGAGCAGCCCACAACAATCAACTTCTAAGATGGAAATGTAAATAGGTGGTATATGGTACAAAGCTGGGGAAGAGGGTAAAACATGCCTTGTGTGACACACAGTTCTGCCAGCCAGGTATTCTTAGTTCTGTCTGCTCACCCCAACAGGTATTTTACAAGAAAATATGTGAACAGAAGCAACAAATAGATAAGGAATTTTAAAGCATTATTGTTAAAGAGGAAGGAAGAAGGGTGCCAGCTGCCTAAACAAGGAACATGTCAGCGATCTGCACCCAGTATTGGCTGGGGGATCTTATAACAGCATAAGCAAGAAAACTTGCCAACAGGCAACAGCAGATGGACTAAAGGCTGAATCCTGCATGTGGCAATAACATTCCTTCGATAAAGGGGGGCCTATGGCCATACGGGAATCTACAACTGCAAAAGCAAAAATAAAGAGATAAGGCAGCTTCTGAACCTTGCTGTAAGGAATGGAAATGCCAATAGTATTTACCACAAGCGAATTCTTTCTTTTTACTTTACTATAATTTAAGTAAAATAAATCAGTAATTAAATGCACAAAACTGAGCTATTCCACCAGAATTGAAGAGCCAACAGAATGAAAAAGTATACCATGGTGTGAAGACAAAGGGGGAAAAGCTATTCTCATTTGGAATCAGGCTACGTGCATGACTGTAAAGCAAGCATTCTGCAAAAAGCAGCAGGGTGTACGGAAATTTGCTGCTGATTAGTAAAGAGAAAAGGTACAGATCCAGCAAGTGGCTAAAATAGTTCAAAGGAGGGGATATTGCAGAGGTCTTAGCTTCCACCAAGGCTGACAAAATCAAAGGAAGTCATCTCAGATCAAGAGAAAAGCTCCCATTGTTAAGAATGACTACAAAGGTAGTACAACTTCCCCGTTGACGCAAGGGTGTGCTGATCTTGCATATTAAAGGAACCAACAATCACCACAAAAATCAGTTGGGAGGAGAGCAAGGGAGGGGCATTTAGAGCTTGATCGTACATGCCTGTGTTGCACAGATCACGTAAGGGTAAGGGAGTTTCATCCAGAAGCAAATTTGATGCTCCAGCTTTAGAAGTAGGACTTAATCTCCACTACAGCAGCCACCACTTGGAGTACTGTGTTAATTTTTGTACCTAGCAGCATTACATAAATGTTAGGGAAGGATATTTGCATGTCACTGGCAGGGCACACATTGGTGCTTTTGGGGCCCAGTAGAATAACAGGAGGAACACAGGAGAAAACTTTGTAGCAAGCAAGTTCATTGCTCAGTCTAGCTCAAGTGGTGAAGACACACATTTAGCAGTAGCAGCCATAGTGATGGTGCTGCTGGTGATGATGATGATAATGATGATGAGAAGTGCTATAGCATCTTTCTGCTTACGGTGTCTATCAACAAAGGACCTCCCATGCCAACTTACATGGTTCGGTACTGAACACTCCTTTTTGCATGGTAGGTTCTGCATCCAACATAGCCAATCGCTAGAAGTCCTAATGTCAACACAATGCCACCTATAAAACTGCCAGCACTGAAACCTGACGATGATACTTGAGCTGCAGCAGCTTTTGGAGTAACTAAAAGACACAACACACAGAGATACATATTAATACATTTCTGTTGCACTTTTAATTCTTCCACTACATTCAACAAAGTTAGCTCATTTAATTCCCTTTCACAGGAAGCTTGTAACTTATCTGATCGTACTTGCAGTTCACACATTCAGTTCACACTATTTTTTTTTAAAAAAAGTTGAATTCATTATCCCAAAGTCTTTTTTTAACCTTGTGGTAGCCTAGACAGTGTTTTCTTTTGGGGCATTCTTACTTTACTGTACAGTCAACCCTTCACATTTGTGGGTTTCACTTTTGTGGATTTGATTATTCACTGACTGTTTGCTGTCACCTCTGCTGCCTCCTGTGCCATTTTTAATAGGGACTGCAAGCCTTGTGAGACTGTGAAACTGTGAATGAGGCTTGTAAGTCCCTATTAAAAATGGTGTGGGGCAGCAGTGGAAGTGGCAGTAAGCCCCACCAGCCACCCACTTCTGCTTTATGAAGGAACCCTGATGCCTCAAAGGAATCCATGGTGGGTTGAATATGGTGATCGTACTTTTTGTGTGTGTTAAGTATGGTTTGGGAGAGCCTAGAGTTATTCATATTTTTTCCGACTTTCACAGGGGTCCTGTGCCCCTAATCCTAGCAAATGTGGACACATGATTGTACTTGCCTTTTGGGCTTAAATCAGTTCTTTAAGCATTTCTCAGGATCTCAGTATACCTTAGGTGGCTTTTAGATGATAATTCCTATCTCCTTTCCATGCATCAGCTGGTATTTACTAGTTGCTTCTTGTTACAGAAGCAACTTTGGAGTCAACTGCCAATCCCAACCCAATAGGTTTTGACTCCATGGTATCATGTCTACTAGATCTCTCCACTAAGCCCCTACAAGGCAAACATAGTACACCTGTACACATCCTTTGTATATCAAGTACACAGAAAAATGCCTTGTACTGAGTCAATCAGTGGACCATTGAACTCAACAGTATCTAAAGTTGGACTGGCAGCAGTTCTCTAAGGTTTTAGGGAAGGCTTTTCCAACCACTGGCAGAAAACGTCAAAGATTCAATTTGGGACTTTTTGCATCCAAAGAAGACAGATGACTGGAGGCCAAAAACAAGAAACATTGCTAAACAAATTCCTCGGAAAGAGTGTTGTTAAGGTCAAAGTTATTAAAAATGCACATGTGATATGATATGAATAATGGTTCCTAGTTGCTCCCATTAACTCTTCTCTCTTTTCTTCTCTTGGTAGTCATACAGTTCTTCTCTTAATTTGTGGCAGTTGCTTTAAGTTTCGAACAGGGATGTGTTGCTTTCCAGCAAGAATTCAGAAAATTTCTCAAATGTTTTCATAACTGGGATGGAAAGAACTTTGGGTTTAAAAATCCAAATGCAGGAGAGACCAAAACTGAACATTTCCCCCATCCCTAGCCTCAGTTGTCCTCCAAGACTCTTCAGATGCATTGCTGTGCATGGGGTGACAATGGTCATAATCACTGATCATAACTGGTAAGCTGTGTGTGCAATTTATAGAATTTGCAGCTTCTTTATCCCTATGGGTGACACCTTTATAAGGACTTGCAATCTCGCACTACCACCATCTTGTCTTAACTGGAGTAGTTACTGACCTTCCAGAAAAAAAGTGCTACACAGAGTTGCAGTGTGTTAAACTGAGGCTGTTATTCATTACTTTTTTGAGTTCCTTCAACTCCTCCTGATCAGGCTTGGTCTCCAAGCACCTTACCATCTTTCCAATCTTCTCCAAACATGTTCTAAATGTGTTCTAAGTTTCTCAGTATTTATGCTGAATAACAACACCACCTTGAATTGCAAGACCCATATTCCAAAATGGAATAGAATACACAGCTACAAAGAACAGTGTCTTGCTTTGTGAAATCCACTTTGCACAGATGCCTGGGCAGGTTTACTCTTTCATGATGTTCAGAAGACTGGTGAAATATTTCTTAACTGGGATGCCCTGTGTGACTCCGAGCAAGTGCTGGCATACTTGGCTCTTATCTCTTTACCATAACGGGTTGTTTTGTGTGGGTTTTGTTCTCACAATTTTGTTTTTGCTGTGCCTTTTTAAAAACTATGTAGTTTCCTACCAAGTCTATTTCTCAGCATGTGTAGGACACAAACTCAAAAATGACTACAATGGCCAAGATCCTACATTGTGTTTGCATAGCATAAACATACACTCATACAATTGCATGGTAGCTCCACTCCATTACTCTTCTCCTGCATACTGCTATTACGCAACCAACTATGTATCAATTATTGAATGCTGAATCAATACACAGGTAAATTCAATTGACTTAAAGTCTCTAGCAGAAACTAAGCAACAGGATTTAGGCCTTTGTGAATTGAATACATGAGAACCAGCACGGAGTAGTGGTTTTAGTGTTAGAGACCATGGTTTGAATCCACACTCAACCGTGGAATACCATGGAGTAACCTTAGTCCAGTCATACTCTCTCAGCCTCAGAGGAAGGAAATGGCAAATCTCCTCTGAATAAATCTTGCCAAGAGAACCCTGGCATGAATTCATTTCTCTGTCCCACCTAAAGTATGCTCACTGAACCAACAGAAATCTGATAAATCAATACATGCATAATTTCCAGTGTTTCATCTAATCTATTTTGAGTTAACAACCAGGTTGAGGTTCCTGTGACAGGTTCACCTTTGAGCTGCAGAAACAACTTGAAAATAAACAACAAACAGAATACATCCACTGCACAACAGCCAAAAGATTACAGCCGTATGTGTAAGGGAACTTACACAGGTGTGTAACACTAAGAGGATTCTGGCCAGAGAAATCCATTCCCAGAACCATTATAACTTATCAGATTCTTAGTGAAATTCCAAGTGCTCATTACTATAGTTTTGACTGGCCTTAAACTGAAATTCAAACAGATTGGCATAAAGCAGATGCCATTCATATAATAACACTTGGAGCCCAATAGGAAGGGAAAGATCAGCACATACCTGTCACTGACACAGAAGGTAACACTGGCTTGGGAGTTGCAACTGTCACAGTAGATTTGGCTGGTGTGGGTTTTGCAACTTCAGTAGTGACATCTTTGGAAGGAGACGTGGGTTTGGAGGCTGCAGTGGATTTGGCAGTAGTGGTGGGCTTGATGCTGGCTGTGGCATTAGAAGTCACAGAGGGGGCAGTTGTGGTATTCACTGCAGTTGGAGTGGCATTGGAAGTTACATTGCTTGCTGAATCTGAAGGGCCTGTCAACGTTACACAACAATGGGCATGTTACATTGTAGCACATATTAAAAGGAGTTACACAGCACAGATCTTTCAGAAAGGTAATAATACAAGTTAATTAAGCATGGGAATTTGAAGTTTATAATATCCCTCATCTTGTTTTGCAACAAAATTTTACAAAGCAGGCAACATTTTAAACAGGAATATATCAATGCAGTGGTTTTTAGAATTCAGAAGAGTATAGTCAGCCCTCCATATCCACAGATTCTGTATCCATGGATTCAACCAACCATGGCTTGAAAATATTCAAAAAACAAAACCAAATCAAAAAGCAAACTTTGATTTTGCCATTTTATACAAATGATGCCATTTTACTATATCATTGTACATGATGGGACTTGAACATCCATGAATTCTAATATCCATGGTGGGACCTGGAACCAACCCAGGTGGATACCAAAAGCTCACTGTATGTGCCACATACACAGAAAAGAAAGTTCCAACCTTCAGCTACTATGTGCCCAAAAGCAGAGATCTCTCCAGATGACCTTAAAGAATGGCCAGGGTTATACAGGGATGCTATTACTGACCTACCTTACAGACATGTAAAGATTAGACCAGATGTAGGGAACATGCATCCCTCTAAATGTTGTTGGACTGCAACTTCCATAATTTCTAGCCAAACACTTATAGCAAGGGATTAGGGAAGCTGAAATTCAACATCATTTGGAAGGCCCCTTTCCTCATCTCTGGATTATAATGATAATACTCTAAAGGGCCCTATAAATATAGTTTGGCATCCTGTTAATCAGTTATGGTGTCCTAAATTAGACTAAGGATATTGTACCTCCTCTATATTCTTATTTACAATTGTGACACTATTGCCCTGACCAGAAATGACACAGAGACCCATCTTAAAAGCCAGTCAGTTGATCTGGAGTGTTGGAAGTCTGTGCTGCTGTGCCAAAAGAGATGCTGTGGGACCACATGGCCAGTCCCCTTCTGCCAGTGAGCAACAATGTGAGGAGCAGAAGCAGGGATCCCGGGAGGGACCTGTTGCAACTCTTCATCAGTGTCATTCGTTGAAAATAGGGGGCTTGCCACGTTACTCTATAATGCCCTACTTATTAGCAGCACAGACGTCATTGCTTGGAATGACCAACTTGCTTTTAAGGTGGGTTTCACAGCTCAAAAGGGGAGGTGAAGAATAGCTATGATAGCAGGCTATGTGTCTGATGCAGGCTCTTGGTTATCACAGGTAATAATATTGCAATAGCTAGCGCAAGAATGAGTATGTTCTATATTAGAGACCTCAGAAACTATGGACAAATCTTTTAATTTCATTTTCATATATTTCAACCTTATATTTGTTCCAGCCACTTCCCCATCAGTTTTCAAACTTTCAAAATCTCTCACAGAAATTTGTAGATTTTCACATACATTTCTCCTAAGATACGCATTTTTGTATACATTTTCATCTAATGCGTATATTTTTTGCAAGAAAATTATCCAAATATAGATAAGATTTTTAATGCTATTTTCATTCATATGTTCATGTTATTGCTTAAAAAAGCCCAACAAACTATACTTCACACTTCAGAAAACTGTAAATCACTGTTTCATTTCATAAATTGGTTCAGAAAGTCTGAACTAGAGAGGTTTCCGTTAAAATGCCCAAATTTCTTCCCTAACTTATCAAGATTTCCTATCTGCTTGCTCCCTCTGATATCTGCATATCAAATTGCTGATTACCACTTAACATGGAAAAAACAACACTGTGCTTAATACAACCAGTTTCAAAGATGAGAAAAAACAAGGTGTCAGTCAGAACTTGTGAAGCCACATTCCATTCATTATTTTATCCTTGGCGAGCCAAGCTTACACCTCCCCATCCATTGTAGTCACCGTCAAATTCTCACCAATGAGAAAAAGAAAGGTTGGGATGGGATTACATATATATTAAATGTAGATTTCTTACTGATGCAGACAAAGAACAGTACAGCTTCACTACTGAATGAAAGCATGCTTCTATTATCAAACAGCAGAAGCTTGCAGAAAAATTGTGCAAGCAGGAAGCTAGCATGTCAGGAAGATGTGCTCCAGCACAGTTCTTTCCCTATGCCACTTACCAGAAATAGAGAGCTGTAGCAGGGACTCGCAGGCTGCCTAGTCCAATCTTCTGCTTTGTGCAAGGCATGTATATTCAGCATATGCAAAAAGCTGGGTGCTCAACTTGCATTTGAAGGCCCAGAAAGAGCCAGCATGGTGTAGCAGTCTGACTGTTGGACTACAACTTTGGAGACAAGAGTTAAATCCCCACTCAGTCATGGAAACCCACTGGGTGACTGAAAGCTAGACACTCACTCAGAAGGAGGCAAAGGAAAACCCACTCTGAACAAATGTTGTCAGGAAAACACTGTGATAGGTTTGTCTTAGAGTCACTGTAAGTTGAAAAAGACCTGAAGGCACACAACAACAGTTGAGGGAGAACCCACCAACTCTTCCACATATATAGCCCTACAGTCAAGCCGTCCTTACTCCAAACTTGGAAAACATACTTTTTTTGTACAGCAGCCTCCCAAAATCCTCCAGCCAGCATAGTCACTGACTGTGCCATCTATGAGATTCTGGGACATGTCATCCAAACAACACACTATTCCAAGCTCTGTCCTCACCATCACTGAATTTCTCCTAACGTTCTTACGAAAACCACCTTCCCCCTGTAACAATAAGCCCGTTCGATCCAGTCCTGGCTCTTGACAGAAAAATTTTTCCCTGTTCCTTGTGACAACCCTTCTGATCATTATTATATTTTATCTACTTGGGTCAGTGCTGGGCAAACGCCAGTGTGAGCCCTCACTGGGGACCTTGGGGAGCTACCCTGAAAAAAAAAAATCAAAATGCTGCATCTTCTTAACTTTCTGTTGTTTTTAAAAGGCTCCTCCTAGCTTTAAATCAGCCATCTTACTTCTCCACCATGAAAATGTGGCAAAAGTGTTTTCCATGCCTCCTTGGAACTTTTGGAGGCACCCCCCCCCAAATTTTAAAGGGAGGAAGCTGAGAACCTTTGGAGATTATTCTTCCCCACCCCGAATTTAAAATGTCAATAAAACAGGGCTTAGTGGCTAAACAGGCTTAGCTCTGGTTAGTACTTGGATGGGAGACTGCCAAGGAATATCAGTTGCTGTGATGCTATGTTTCAGAGGAAGGAAATGGCAAACTATCTCTGATCACTCCTTGCTTTCAAAAACACTATGAAATTCACAGTCTCAACAGATGACTTGAAGACACATTGTTTGTTGTTGTTATGTGCTGTCAAGTCATTTCCGAATTATAGTGATCCTACGGCAAACCTCTCATGGGTTTTTGGGGGGCTGAGAGTGTGTAAAGTGTCCAAGGTCACTCTGTGGGCTTCCATGGTTGAGTGGGGAACTGAACCCTGGTCTCCAGGGTCATAGTCCAATGCTCAAACCACTCTTTGAAGACACCCACACACCCGCAAAACAGGGAAACATCTGAAATACATGATTCCCTTCCATATATAGACAGAAGTGACACATGTTTCATCCCTTTGGTTCTCTACTCCATTCTGCTGCTTGTATTAACATGGTCACCTCAACAGTTTATAGAATACTGTGACAAGTTACCACTTGGTAAACAAATGGTTTTATCCTGGTGAAGGACTGACAGTACAAATTCACTGGTAAATGGCTGGCAATATGAAATACCTTCTATATGTTATGGATGAAATTCCTTTAAACCTTATGTTTAAGACGCATGATGAGACATGAGCAACAGTAGATGAAGTAGGGCCTGGGAGGAAGTTTTTGGTTAAGGCGATAGAAATGAGAGGAAGACAGGAAAACAAGACAGTTCTGGGAGAGAAATCAGTGCAAGACATTAACAAAAAGCCCACTGAAGGGACGTAAACAGGCACCCAAGGACACAGTGAAGGCAGGTAACAGCTGCCCAACTCCTGGGAGGCTTTTGGAAATGAATAGCCAAATTAATTCCAGCTACACTTTGATCAAAGTCAGTACAGCAGGACTAAGCATCAATTCCTGAAATTGATCTACAGGCCTGCAAGGACATGAATGGAGAAGGGAAGGAATCTGTATACCTTAACCCATTCACAGAACTCCTATGGCAATTTTAGTATTACAAAGAGTTATTTGTTGGATGAAAAAACATCTTTAAAGTCTTATTAAAGTAGTCATGAGGTTTCACAGAATACTAGAGGAAAGGCCCATGCCCTAAGGAGTTTACAATCTAAAATCCAACACAGGGAAACAAAAGAAGGGAATACAGAGATGAAAACAAAACAAACAACAGATATACTTGCATGTTTTCAGGTTCAGAGTTGCAGCAGCCCCAGCCAGCATGGGCAACATTAGGGGATTATGGGTGCTGTAGTTTAAAACATCTAGAGACCATTAAGATTTAGAAAAAACTGAGGAGTTGAGCCAAAAAACTCACAGAAATGTTCTGAAAATGAGCTGAAGTAAGACAAATGACATTGTACAATTGTATCTCTTCTTCAATAGAAAATTTGTTACCAGAGGCAGAAATAACATGAAAAAACAGGAATCTATTCTTATGCCACAAAAAAGCAGTTTAACATGTTTCAGCAAAGCTTTCATTCAAACTAACAATATGGATAGGTGAACTGAAATAAGCAGGTTAGGCAACCCTTGCAAAAGTTAAGAAACACATTTTGAACCTTGCAGAGACCACTTGAAAGCTTCTTCCAAATGATTTTTCAAATTTCAACAATCTCTACTTTTCATTTTGGTGGCTATATTTACAGACCTATGCTTCTTTAATGTGCTGGGGGTAACTGGTGAGACACTTGTCTGCTCTCTCCTTCTCACTTGGTTTTGCTGTTCACACATATTCAGTAAGGGATTCTGGAGGCAGCTACTCTATTTTGTGCGTCTTAGGCAGACACACACAGCAACAATAGAATTGGTTAGAGCAGAATCCTATTCTTCACAGCTCATGCATTGTTCTGTTTACTGTGGACATGCTTCTGCAAACTGCCATAGAAAGTCTGTTTCTCCAGCTTTCTTTTACCATCCTCCCAGTGCTGACACTGCTAATAAAACCCTCCAGTTTTACAGAGGACAAAGAGGAGAAGTGGGGCCTGAGGGCTTGAAAACACTGCAAAAAAGAGCTTCTTGTCAGAAGCTTTGTTAAATGAGGTATGTCTGCACAGGTATTCTGGGAAGCCATTCCAAGTATACTGGGAGGCAAACAAGAGAGAAAAATACAAATCCTCTGGAAACATGAAGTTGCCTTGTTCTGACTCAGACTGTTAGTATATTCACCCCAAGTTGGCCAGTCTAGAAAAAGTCTTTCTCTGGGGTCCTGAAGATGGTAGGAATTGAACATAGACCCTTTATGCAAACTGTGTATGTTCTCTGTAACTTGACCCTATTAGCTAACACACTGTAAACCACTTAGAGAGCACTTAGCTGCTAAGCGATATAGAAATACACATGCTATTGCTATGGCTTCTCCTTTAAGAATTTTTCACCCAGGGATGTTGTCACGCACATCACAGTAACTGTCACATGTACAAGGATTTTATTTTCAATCTGGAAAAGCAATGTTAAACCACAATCTTTATTTGCAGGTGGAAAGCACGAATTGAAGTTGAAACGAGGGCACGAAAACTACCAAATCTGTCACAAAAGCAACTTTGGGGCATTTTGCAGCACATCTTTAACTTTAAAAAAGGAAGTTGTGGGGAACATTCATCTGTGGCACAATCCAAACAGACCAGCTGCGGTTTCAGAAATGAAACTGCACACATCCTCAAACAAGTCTCATCGTGTCCATTTCTCTTGTCATACAAGACTACACTTAATGGTCTCCAAAACATAGTTCAAAAAAACCAGTATTAAGGCTGAAACACAAGAGAGCTCTTTCACTTGAAGTACTCACCTTGTAGAAATTATGAAGGTCAGCTCCTTTGCAAAGCATGTATGGAATACAGGAACACATGAAATACATTTGCTAACCAGAGTTTATATGCCAATAAGCCAACTCTCCAAAAGAGGATAGACTTTATTAAACATCAAAATAAGCTTTATTTAATGTAGGATTTCAATATTTTGAAGCACACCTTTAGATGTACCTTTTACACACAAAGGAAAGAAGGTCTGAATCTGGAGCTCCACAAAATTAGTATGTGCTTCCTTGAAAGGAAATCTTAGGACTACCATGGGACCTTTTGGGCTGCCACACTCATGTTACTTTTTGTTTACTCCAAAACAAAATGGACTCTGATCTTGTTTGGAACCATCACATGCAGGAAGGGAAACATTAACAATATCCTTCCCAGCTGTTCTCTGCTAAAATCCCCTTCCCTACATAGAGCACTTATATAAAATGTAGGTGATGAACTGCATATTATCTAGCAGCAGTGGGCATCTTCCAGGTACCAAATTTACTTTCACAGACCATTTGTGGGCCACAATACAAACCAAAATGCAATTGGGTGGTATTCTTTTAAAAAATGAAACAAAAATACAACACCTATTCATGGGCAGTCTCCCATCCAAGTAGTAACCAGAGCTGACTATGCTTAGCTTCCAAGATCAGATGGGATCTGGTGCTTTTAGGGTACTTAGGTCATAGAGTAGCAATTACTAAGGTCATTTTATGAAACGTGACATGTGAACGATCATCATTTAATACAATGTGGATTTTAAGAACAGTAACATTGAATGAAAACATTGCTTTAAAAACAGCCCATGTTAAAGTGGCATTAGACAATTTATGAATTCATCCAGAGTGCTGAGCTGTTATTGCGAAAGGTAAGTTAAAATATATATACTTTGGTGTGTTTGTTCCCATTACATGCACATATGTGTGTCCATACATACATACGTTGTGTGTGTGTATCTGTGTATGGATATATGGGAATACAAACATAAAAGAATTATAAGTCAGCTTTAGTTTTTCCGGGAAAAAGGAATTATCTACTGCATCACATCTTGCTCTGACTTGCACATGGCAGAGCGTCTAGCAGTGGCTCCTTCCAAGCAGTTAATTAATCCATGATGAAACACTCAAGTGTGTTTTTCTTTTTGCCCTTGATGCCTTTATTGTACATCCAAACACAGAAACTGGAGCTATGTGTTTGGCCAAACATTACTATAATAAAAGTTTGTCAAATTTACCCAAACAGCCAATACCTCCTCTCCCCATAATGCAATAAATTTGAGACAGAAGATTAACTATACACATACAGAAAGAGAGACTGTGAGAGAGAGAGAGAAAGACTACCTTGTACCAAATATATCTTGACACATATGAAGTTCAAGGAGAAGGGACAAAGCATTGTCCCGGGCTTGGTTATACTACAACATTTACTAAGAAGATCCAGTGCAGTGTATCAGTTACAGGGTTGGACTGGAATCTGGGAGACCCAGATTCATTTGGTCATGAAACTCACTGGGTAATCTCCGGGCAGTCTCTCGCAGTATGGCCAACCTCAAAGGATGACTGTGAAGGAAAGTGTGGAAGAGCAATGTATACTGCCTTAGGCTTACTTGTAGAAAGGTAGAATATAAATGTAACTAATAAATACTCACAAGCATTCAAACAGGTAGTGAAGAAATGTTGCAGGGCGTCACTTGAGCTAGACAGGTGATGTGTCATTCAGATGGCAGATCAAGGTCTCTCAACATTAAAAGCAGAATGGATTGACAAAAATGGGGAATCAAATATGGTTTGTTTCTTCTTCCTAGAAGTCCCCGGAAGAGTTGAAGCTACAACCTGGGCCTAACTTGAATTTCTGCAATTTATTCTGACCATGGAGACTTTACGACTTCAACATCAAGCCAGCCTCTTTCCTCTCTCCTATTCACCCCGTCTACTTCATATACAGTAGAGTCTCGATTATCCGTCCTGCGGTAATCCGACATTCCCGATTATCCAACGTCGTGGCTGCTTGGGGGCGTGGCTGTAGGCATTTCCGCAACGGGCAAGGAGAGAAGGGTGAGTGAAGCCTCGCCCCAAAACACGGCCCCAAGCGTGGCGGCAGCGGCAGCAAGCAGGGCAAGTACCTCCAGGCCCCAAAACAAGGACCAAAGCATGGCAATGGGGAAGGCGACGGGCACAGCCAGGCCCCCAAACACGTCCCCAAGCAGCTGCGACATCGATTTCAAGGCTTTTCTTAGACCCTCCGGATTATCCGACATTTTCGGCTATCCGACTATCAGTCCGCCTGTTTATGTCGGATAATCAAGACTTTACTGTAACATAAAGCCTACTGAAGAGAAAAAGCATAAAAGCTTGCAACATTTTTGTCAACTGTGAGTTAGCCTACTAAAACAACACTAACAGAGTTTTTTTTTCCTTCCAGCCAACACAGCTACTTTTGTATTTTCTGAGATCTGGCTGAGATATAAAAACACTGGACCAATGTCATCTTGTAATAATATAGGAGAGGCAGAAGTTCACCAGCTAACCCGATTCAGGTCTGTAGTCACTGCTGCTAAGCTATGTGGCAGCTCAGACTCAGCAATAAGTGGTAATTGGAAATGTATTCTCAGACTTGCCCCACCCAGGACTCATTGGCTTCTAAAATGAAAGCTGTTAACTATGGAAGAATGGTAGCTTGATTTTAACAGGGAAGGACAAGGTTTGGGAATGCCAGCTCTCCAGTTCCAGATATAATTGCTGGAAGGTTTGCTCAACCCTAAAACATATGGACCCAAAAGAACCAAGCTGCCAACTTTTGTGGCTGCAGGTTGTCATCACTTATGCATCAAACCAGAGCATGCAAGTAGAATTCCCAAAACTTGCCTGGTGGGTGTTCTGGAAGTCACAGTCCAAAAAGTAACCTTTCCAAGCTCTGCACAGGACACATGTTAAGAAAGAAATAAAAAACAAGCCAAGCTATCCTGTCATCCTAGGTAGTCTTAAAATAGAATTCCCCAAAAACATATGTCCTGCTGTAGTTAAAAAAAAATGTACATAATCTAGATTTCCAGTTAGCCTGAGATTTTTTAAAAAATGTTTATTAGTTATTATTCTATTAGGATTTTTTTATTAATATATCATTACAAATTAAAATACAAGTAAGCTGTACCGTATCGTAACAGAGAAATACATAACTATATTCCAGGCTGCAAATGTTGACAGAAGACTTCCTCCCCATCACAGCCAGGCCTGCCCTTCCTGCACAGCATGTATCTAGAGACACTGGGATGGGAAGGAAACATGGACTAGTCTGTGCTAGGGAGGGGAGAAAGTCTTCCTTCTTTGTTGCCCCTCCATCCTCTGCCTTTCTTCAGGATTGGCCTCTGAGGAAGCAAGCTGAGAAGAGAGGCCAAAGCAACTACGCAGGGATGGGGGGGGACATAATCCTGATTATTTTAGAGGTTCCCTGCCTTCAGCTTTAAAAGTCTTGCTTCTCATTACAAGATGTGCAGGACTACTTTGTCGCAGAGCCTAGAAAATTACTTCGTCAGACTGCAACTCCCCAAATTCCTTAGGCAGCACAACTACTCCCCAGGGATTCTGGGAGTTGCAGTCCAAAAAGATAAAGTTTCTAAGCTCTCCTTCATAGCAAGAAAAATGGAGATTTCACAGTTTTGGAAGAACTTGCTTTTTGTTTTTTCTTGCAGCTTCATCAATTTGAGGGGCAAGCCTGGAGAGGTCTAGACAAGCTAAGACTGCACTGGGAGGGAAGACAAAGGGCCTTCTTTTTCTGGACCAGCCTAGTCTGTCTCTTCTCACTCACTTTCCCCCCAAGGAAGAAAGGCGGAAGGGAAGGGAAACATCACAATGGGCCTCCATTCAGCCAGTTCCTCTCCTACTCTGAACTGGTTCTTCAGTCTTGTAAACAAAATTCCACTCTTGCAAAATAGCTAGGGCCACACATATCTCCACTTAAATATTTATTGTGTACTGATCCCAGCAATTCACATTGTGATACAGCATGATTACAGGGAGCCATTAGAATGTCAGAGCAGGTGGTGCCATAAAAGCTGGGTGGTAGCTACTTTGCTAAAGCTGTAGTGCAACTTTTACTGTTCTTTCTAAGTTATTATTTCTCCATTTCAGAAGGATGCCTTGGGAAAAGCAGCATAAAGTAGTTGCAACTAGTTCCCACTTTTCTCTGGTTTTCAGGGCACAGATGTCATGTGTGTGTATGTGCCTTCAAGTCTCCTGTCAATATGCGGCAACCCCACAAATTTCATAGGGTTTTCTTAGACAAGAAATACTCAGATAGGGTTCCTTCCTCTAAAATATAGCCCACAGGACCTGGTGATCTCTCAGCCAAGTACTAACCAGGGCTGATCCTGCTTAGCTTCCAAGAGCAGATGGGATCTGGTGCCTTTAGGGTAAGTTTATTCACAAATTTATCTTGGTACTGGATTACTGAAATCTTAGCTAAATTAAAACCCAAACCATTTATATTATATTTATATTATATTGAGGTAGCACAGAGTGGCAAATAAGGTGCTTTAAGAAGTTGAATTGGCTCTTCTATAAAAAAAAAGAAGACAACTGCTTTTTAGATTGGGAAAGAGGAAAGAGTGATGGGACATTACAGAAGCATGTAAGATAATGCATGCTATGGGAAAGGAAAGACAAAAAGAAGTTTTTTTAAATCACTCATTATACTAGAGCTTGGGAGACAGGACATGGTAGTCCCAAAGTTGAATGGTGGAAGAATCAGAACGCAAAAAGATACTTCTTCACACAGAGTATAAACTGGGGAACTCACTAACACAAACAGTGTAATGGCCAGTACACTGGGGCAGTTTTAAAATGTTTATAAACAAATGCACGGTCAAGGCTATCAACAGCTACTAGTCGGGATGGCTATGTATTCCTTTGAATAGCAGTGGTGGCATGCCTCAGAATACCAGCTGCTGGGGAACATTAGTGGGAAACTGTTATTACACTCATGAGTTGCTTATGAGCTTCTCACAGACATCTGGATGGCCACTGTAGAAAAAGAATGCTGGAACAGATAAGTTGGTTTTTCGTCTAAACTAGCATAGCTCTTCTTATATGAATAAACATTTGCCCAAAAGGGGTAAGACACACATGTTCTGTCTTTGAGCTTTGTGATCCCTAAGCTCATTGACAGAAGGGCAGGATGTACACTGCAACCTACTCAGAGGGAAATCTCACTGATTTTAACGGCACTGATTTCCAAGGACACATGACAACCAAGGTGATCAAAAGATGTGGAAAACAAATCTTAGGAGGGTATGTTTAGCTTGCAGAAGAGAAGATAGAGAGGTGACCTGATTGCTATCTTTATGTGTCTGAAGAGACATCATGTAATTAGATGGAGTCTGCTTGTTTTCTGCTGTTCCAGAGACTGAAATGTGAACCAGTCCATTCAAATTACAAGAGCTTCCAGCTAAACATTAGGAAGAACACCGTTATTGTAGGAGCTGTTCAACAGCAAAATAGACTACTTCTCAGATGACAGGCTCTCCTTCTCTGGAAATCTTTAAATAGAGGTTGGATGGGCATCTTTCAGGTCTTTTTTAGTTGTACATTCCTCCCCAGCAGGGGACTGGTCCAAACGGTTCGTGTGTTCCTTTCTAAATCTAAGATTTTATGTTTTGAACATTAGACTCTTTGTCAAAAAGTAGAACCCTACCAGCTCTTCAGGGTGAGCTGTACCATGTATGAAAAGCACACGACACTCATCTCTGTGCAGCTTCTCCAGAAAAGACGGAGGTCACACTTTCTTCAGGTCACACTTTGCCCAATCCTGATATATATATAATTAATCCTAACAGGTTTGATATCTCCTGAACAATTCAGATATGCAATCACCTGAATTTCTTGTTGGATCTGTGGGCTACAGGTGCAAGTGTTATCATCTTAGTACATGGGTGTGTGAGAAGGCTAAGCAGAGACTTACCTGGTGTTGAAGAATTTGAATGAGGAGCGGGAATGGCGGGAGTCTTTACATCAGATTTCACTGAAATGACACACAAATATAACTGATATACGTTAGCACTCTTTTCCCTTTAAAGGCCTAAGTCTCAATGCTGTTTCTAGGGAGCCCTATTAAATCATCATACTCACTTCAAGACTCTTAAGTTTATGCAACTTGGACATTACTGACAATCCTCTTGGTGTCCCTCCTTTACATGCACTAAATAGAAGTTTGGCATTTAGTTATATGTTTATTTTATTAATTTCTATCCTGTATTTCTCCCAATGCAGAATCCAAGGAAGTCTACAGTATAAGTCAAAATGATGGCTCACAATTCAAAACTGCTTTTTAAAAAATAAAATAAAGCGATGAAGATAAAAGTACAACACTAGGCTGGACCAAAATGTTTCACTTTCAGTTATCCGTTACTAATTGGATACTGAATGTCTCCTGCATAACAACCACCCATTCAGGATGAGGAAACTAAGTCTCACTAAGGTCAGTGGGTTTAAAACTCAGAGCTAGGAAAAGCCAACTTTTTTGGACTACAGCTCCCAAGGTTTCCCTAGTTAGCATGAGAATGAGTATTTTTTCAAGTTTTACTAAAAATGACTATATATGCTTTGTTTCTATATGGTGAAAGACTGATGAAAGCTGGAGTATCCATGATCATCTCCAGTACCATGGATTTGAAGTATGGTGGCCCTTACACTTTAATGAGGGTTTGGGGCACAGAATCCTTGCGAAAGTGGAAAATCTTGAATAAGCAAGGGGAGCTCTGGAGGGGAGAAGGAAGATACACACATGCCTCCACCCCCATTTCCTTTTCTTCTTTCTCCTTACCTGGCAAAACACAAGGGAATAGGAGGAGGAGAATGGGGAGAGGGAGGCATGCATGCAACTTGTGAATAATCAAATTCACAAAGGTCAAACCTACAAATGTGGAGGGAAGACTGTAATCAACATCAAGCTATCGGACTGAAAGAATATCTTCATGCATTCATCTTAGGTCATCTTTATGAGCTCGTCAAGAAGTTATGTTTAGTTTGAACAGGATTTCCACCCTGCCATGTGCAATGCCAGTGATGACAATACTATCAGGAATGGAACCAGTTCTACCACATTCAGCAATGTTTCTTTGGGAAGGTATATATGGTATGCTATTTGATTGGTCTTTTACCACAGTGATGCAAAGGTTTCTTTTATGCTGCATAATTATACCACTTTGATACTACTTTAATTTTACAGCTACATCCTATGGAATCCTGGGATTTGTAGGGTATGTAGAATTTTCTGTCAGATAGTTCCAGTATCTCATCTCACCACGCTACAAATCTCAGACTTTCACAGGATAAAGCCATAGAAATTAAAGTGGTATCAAGATGCTATAACTGTGTAGTGTGAAAGAGACCTTGCTTGTGAGTAATCTCTGTGAGCCCTTGACTTATTTATCTGCTTCATCTCAACTATGTTAGAGTAGCCTGGCTCAAAATTTTAGTGCAACTATAATCACTTAGTAGGTCATGTATGAGTTCTTTCCTTTCCTTTCCTCTAGTTGGCTCAAGCATAAGCTTCCAAAGTTTCCAGTGATACCTGAATGAGGATTAGATCCTAGTTTTATATCTTGGTCTGCAGATAGTACTCAAAGCACCTGGCTCTCTTGCTATTGCTTGACTGGATCAGCCCTAGCCAGCACTGCCAAAAGTGAAGGTGTAGGAGCTGAAGTCCACCAGCACCATTTGGTATGCAATACTTTCCCAATCTCTACTTTGAATGATACCTTCCAGTTTGGATATCACTGGAAATGGTAGCTCAAAAAAGCCATGACCCAGAGACTCAACATGAAGGTTACCCATCTCCTTGTGTTCAAGAGCCAGGTAACACACAGCTTCTGTCCCATGGCTCTACATATAATTGTGTACCTGGGTAGCTGCCAAAATAACTTCTGCAACCTACCATAGGCACATGGTAAGTTGAATGATAAAGCTGGCCCCAAAAATGATAGAACAGGGGGAAAAATGAATTTAAGATAAACATATATGCAGAAGCAGCGTAAGAAGGGAAATTCAACAAGCAGTGCTCATGACCACCCTCACACAACTCCCACAACTTTGCTAGCTGGCCAACTAAGCAACAGAACAGCTTCTTTGCTCCTATCTGACCATGTCTTGCCTACGCACTGTCTTTCTTAGAGTGCTTTGATGGGGTTTTCCTGAGTACTTTAGACTTTGAGCGTACATGCACTGCATTGTGTCTGCACTACATCTGTGTTTAAGACCTAGCGGGGGCAGTTCTGAGTTTTTGTAAGAATAGAAAGACAATTATTTGGCACCCCACCTGCAAGTAGTTAGTGAAAAATAAAGGAAGTACAGTTTCCAGCTTCACTTGATAAGAGGTGCTTTGACTTTGGTAACTCAGTCAAGCAGAAATTCAACAGGCACATTTGTCACTATAGAAAAGCTGCACATGAGTTGATCTTTTCTGCCAGTCCAAAGTTACCAGAAACCTCTCTTCTATATTTGGAAGCATAATCTGAAACTATCCCACCCCAATATGACATATTCATACAATGTTTTTATACTATCTGTATCTTTATTCCAGAAATTCATCAAGAGATCAGTGTTCCAGTGCTGCAGGGCATGTGAAAACTGCAGGGTCTTAAGCTCAATTTCTAGCCAACCCTACTGAAATATCTCTGAGGTTCTTCAAGTATCTTTTTTTAATATTTATGGCATTTGGAAAATCTCTTCCTATTACTTTCCCCCCTTGCTTTCCTTCAGGAGTCTCCAAAATTAAAAAACAAACTGTATCCTGATAGCTTTCTGCCTTATGTAGCATACTGAGTAATTTTAAACAAAACATGAGATAAGTCCCCAAAAGTCTCCAGTAAAATTATGGAGATGGTTCAGCAGGTGTAATTTATCTTATTACCAAACTATTTTCATACATAAGTTGCAACCAGGGCTATGGTGTCAGTACACTAAGACTTGACTGCAACTCCTTTTCTTTGTATTGTTCAATTTCAACACCTTCACAAATAGCAAATATATATTAATCAGTAATAACAGATTTAGTCTAGTAAAACTATAGCAGAAGAAATTTAATCAACACTACACGAATCATCAGGCTACTCAGATTGATAGAATATAAAATATAGCTATTTAATTAAAATTTCTGAACAAGAAAACTTTCCTTAATCCCTAACAAACTAAATATTTAACAACCTAGTTATTTAATGATTTTTAAAAGCTAAAATATAAGTATAAAATGATATATTTACCATATGATAATATACATTTTGATTTTGAAGCTTGCATTTGAGTTAGTACATTTGTATCAACTCTGACTCTACCCAAAATCACTTCAGACTCCAGCTCCATGACTCTGACTTCATAGCCCTGATTGAAACTGCTACAAAAAAATAAAATAAAATAAAATACACACACCATGCACAATACATTTAAATCCATGGTAGGGAGCAGCTATCTGCTTCTGCCTTTGAGGTGGTCAGGGTTCCTTCAGAAGGCAGAAGGGGGCAGCTGGTGATTCTGGCTGACAGCTCAGCTACTACCCTATGCTATTTTTAATAGGGAATTACAAACTTTGCCTTGAATTCATAGCCTTTCTCAGTCTTGTGAAGCTTGTAGAGAGACTGTAATTGTGAGATGAGATCGATAAGTACCTATTAAAAATGGGACAGGGTAGTGGTGGAGGCAGCAGCAGTAAATAATCTGTGAGTAAATCAAATCTGCAAACATTAAACGTGTGGATATGGAGGGCCAACCATTGTATATTCTGTGTCGGTCACCTCTACTCCCAATATTACTGTCTGATGGTGGACTTGCAGAACCATGCAATGACATGATTTCAAAAATAACACAAGTTACACTAGATATGAAATTAGTTCCATCAGATAAATTCCCACAAAATGGGGAAACTATAATCTCAGTGAACTTTTGTCAACTATTAGCTTTCTTCACCAGATGGAACATGATTTTTTTTGTCTTGTTTTGGCAAGAGACTAACATGGCTGTTCCCTTCGAAGTACATTCTCAGGAGCTGTTTACCATAAAATATAGCTTGGTCCTTAGAGTCAGGCTATAAATCAGCTGAAATACAAGTATGCAAGTTACGTTTGTTTTTAGAAGGTGTCTCTGCTACTTAAATAAACCATTATATGTTTTAAAGCTGCAAGACAATCCAGACCAATAGTGCTATGACCTTGCTAAGAATAAACCTCAGCTGCAATGCATTCCACTAAACATTAAGCTTTGCATGATTTCTTCAAGGGTTAAGAGAGAGGTTGATTTATTGCTGAAGGAAAGAGAATACAAAGCACAAACCATTTTCTTAAAACATATAGTGGACATTTTCTAGCCAGTTTGCTCAGCAGTGTCCTGTACTCTATTACAAGAACAGGCCATCTGGGATTGGGGAAGGCTAATTTCTCAGAGGTTACTCTGTCCTCCTCAGAGTAAGGTCATTTCTGCACTACACTGTTATTATGCTATTATTTCCACTTTCAACATCCTATGGAATTCTGGGGTTTGCAGTATAAAGAGGGGGCAGAGAGCTTTTTGGCCTTAGTAAACTACAAACTCCAGAATTCCATGGGATGTTGAAAGTGGAATAACAGTGTAGTGTAGTACAGAAATGGACTAACAGTCACTAATCAGGGGAAGAAGTATTCCAGCACTCTCACAGTTGCTTAGACTTCTTGACACAACTGGTAGCAAAACACATCGAGGTATGAAGGCATCAACTAGTGTGCTGAGCAACAGTCTACCGTATTTCCTGAAAGGCCCCTCAACAATAAGATAAAGATCTGCCTTCCCAGAATGCAACTGGAGATGACATAACATAGGCTGCAGTTGCACTTCATGCTAAGATGTATGTTACATTAACCACAGCTTGTGGCTTTAGTCATGATTTGTTTTGCAGATAACTATACAACCCACAATTTGTTTTCTCTATTTTTGGTCTGCTTCTCTCCATTTTGTCAACTTCTCTTCAAGGATGGGCAGATGAGGAACAAGTCAGGATTTCAGGTTCAGAATAAGAGTGAACCATGGTGAAAACAAGCCATGGTTCATTGCAAACCAATTGACCAAAGACACGCTGACACAATACGCAAGAATTCTAAAAACTGCAACTGGGTTACTGTTATATAAACCAATTGCATTTCCTACTTAACAACATACTTAGCTCATGGAACTGCACGTGTAATTGAAAGCCATTGAAAGCGCATGTACTCTTCTCCATTTCTTCTTAACTGCAAAACTTCCCTTAAAAATTCAGATCATAAGACCCCTGAGCCAGGAATCTGTCATACTGACCATCTACCTGAATTGCCATGCACACTAACTACAAACAATATCGCCACCACAAGCACAAGAACCAGTCCTAAAAAATGGCGAGCATGAATTTTAACCATATTTGGGTTAAAATTTAACTCAAGTTGATCCACGACTTAGTTCATCCTGTGGGTTCCAGCTTGTCCCCAGTCTAGATGTTAACACTGGCAGTTTGTCTAACTGTGGCATGGTATGCTAGCCTTCCCCAAAGTTGTATCTTACAGCTGTACTTGTCTACAATCCTTGCCAACCCCAGCCACCACTGCAATTGATCATGCTGGCTGGGGATAATGGGAAGTGTAATCCAAAGTGCTAGGCTAAGGAAGGTTGCTTTTGGTAAAGAAAGAAATACGGAGGAGCACTGAGTTTGATAATATTTATTCCTCAGTAAACATAGATACAATTTTCTGGGAACTGATGTGATTTGTTTCCAAGTTACAGCTTTTCAGCTTTGTTTACACACTCTGGCCTTTGCTTTGATTTCACAGAAACTGTTTGCTGGGACTGTCACTTCAAACCTCCTCCCTAGAGGCACCAGAATGTATTATTTCTATTTTAGTGCCCTTTAAAAAAAAGGCACTGTTTATGTCTTGCAGCATAGTTAATAAATATGCAGTGCAGATGCCCCAGCACTGAACAAACTTGTGTTACTCAATATATGCTCTAAACCTGTTTTGCAACAAGAATAAAACATTTGCTAGCATAAGCTTAAGGCCATGTTCATACAATGGTCCTTCTGCTGTTCCACAAAAGTTATCAGAACAAGACATGTGGGACCACCAAAAACAAACACACACACTACAATGTGGAGTGTTTCTATTTACCATTCTAGCCAACCATGCCCTCTTCCTGGAAACTCCATTCCATCTTTCCTTCCAGTTTTCAAATGTTCTCTCCAATAGGGAACTACCATTCCACAGCCAGTGACCATGCCAGAGGGATATTTTGGGGTGTCCCTGAGGTGTTTTCCCACTCATTTTCAGAGATTCTTTTGTTCTTCTGTGAACTTCAGAGTTCTCCTTAGGATTATTGATATCATCTCCCTTTGTGTATAAATAAGAACATTTTGGCTGCACAAACAAGAACTCTCATATCTGAATATGTAAGAAAGAGGATATGACTATTTTGATTCATTAATAGCATAGGCCTAAGCTTTTAAAATCTTTTAAATTTGTCTTAACCCATTATGTTTAATATGTTTTTAGCTTATTTAAATTATTTTTACTGTTTTAAACTTATGTAACCTTTTTGTTCTTAATTTTAGTTGTAAGCTGCTCTGAGAGCTTTTTGATATACAGCAAGGTAGAAATGTTTACATAAATAATAAATAAAGGATGCACCCAGTATCTTCTGCTTCCCCTCTGAGAACAAGAGACTGAGGTCTCATTCACACAGCACAATTACAGTACTAGGATTCCACTTTTACTGCCATGGCTCCATCCTAAGGAATCTGGGACTTGTAGTCTGATGAGGTACTACAGCTGAGAATTCTAAATATCCCACCCTAAATGGCAAATCCCAGGACTCCATGTGATGACAGTGAAAGTGGAATCATAGTGCTATAGTATAGTGTGTAGTGTAGTGTACAAGGGCTCTCTCTCAACGAATGCTTGGTCCATCAGCCAGTTCTGCTTTCTCTGACTGGCAACGGTACCTTCCCACCCCCAAATTTGGGTAGAGCAGCTTTCAACCCCACTCACTACCCTCTGCTTTGAGTGGTTTTTGTTGCATGCCTTTAAGTGGTTTCTGGCTTACAGTGACCCTATCGCAAGGTTTTCTGGGCTGAGAGTGTGTGACATGTCCAAGGTCACCCAGTGGGTTTCCATAGCTGAGCAGGGAATCACACCTCTGCCTCCAGGATCATAACCCACCAGGCTGGAATGGAGGATAAATACTTGGTTTTGAACCCCTAAGAACCTTTGCCCTCCCCAGAAGCCTTGAACTTGAAATCCTATCACCCCCCCCATCCAGCAGGACCCATGGTCAGAGACAACGAAAGTTTAAGTCGAAGGCCATTTCTGCACTACACTGTTATAGTGCTATTATTCCACTTTCAACCTCCTGTGGAATTCTGAGGTTTATAGTTTACTGAGGTCAAAGAGCTCCCTGGCTGAGAATTCTAAAGGCCCCTCCCTAAACTGCAACCCTCAGGATTCCATAGGATGTTGAAAGTGGAACAATAGCACTATAAGAGTGTAGTGCAGAAACAGCCTAACACATAAAAGACCGAAGGCTCCTCATACCCGGTTTAAACGCAGACTTTGTGAACGTTACCTTTTCAAGAGAAGAGCTCCCAGCGTCCTCTAGCCAGAAGGGCCACATGGCTGTGGGAGCTTTAGTCCAAGAAAGCGGCTTCCCCGCACACTATTTCCGCACTAGCCTGTTATAGCGCGATGATCCCACTTTCAACCTCCTCTGGAATCCTGGGGTTTGCAGTTTCGGGAGCCCTCCCGAAACTGCAAACCCCAGGATTCCAGAGGAGGTTGAAAGTGGGATCATCGCGCTAGAACAGGCGAGTGCGGAAATGGCCGTTCTCACCACCCACCGAGAATCCTCTCTCTTGCTTGCAGTGGAGAGTATGAACCACCGACTCTCCAGATAATAATACTAATAATACTAAAATAAAAACCCACGTTAGCCAGGGTTCCCGCCAGCCGTTGCCTACCCCCGGCGGCGAGCGGCCAGGCCGTGGAAGAAGTAACTTTCTGGGGGCAGGAGGGGAAGCGTTTTCTCCTCATACTTACCCAGCTGAAGAGAAAGGAAGAAGGGGACGAGAGCGACCAGCAGCGGCTTCATGGTTGCCTCAAGGGGAAGCGGGAAGGTGCCTTTTGAGGCGCAAAAGGAGACAAAACGGCGTCCCCGACGCAGAAGGAAGCGGCGTGAGGGGGAGAAAAGGCGGCGAGCCCAAGCCCTGGACCGAACCCACGCTGTCCGGCGGCCGCTGTTGCTGTGAGGAACGGCGGGCTCTCTCCACACGTGACGACGGCGAGGAGGGGAAGGAAGGGCGGCGGAGGCTGACTGAGGGGCGGAGGGAGGCCGCTGAGGCGCGCAGTTGGCCCCTTTGTCTCCTGAGGCGAGGCTGGCTGTGGTTGCTACTCCCAGCGGGCGCTTCTTCTATCGTCAGAACGGGCCCCTTGCTCGTAGGGAGGACGTGAGGAGGGCAGAGGAGGAGGAGGAGAAGCGCTCGAAGGGAGGCAGGGCCCGGCCTCGTCGCTCTGCCTGACCGCCCTCCCTCTCGCCCGCCCGGCCCAGACGTGTCAGTCATCATCACAATTAGGGATGCTGGATGGAAAAGTGGAGGGGGCCTCCTGTGTGGAGGAAAGGAGGTAGAAAGAAAAACGTCCCGTTTGAAATGGGGCCCTGGAGGAGGGGTCGACCTTGGACTACCAGAAAGAAAAACGAAGGCTATTGGAGTAAATCTTGACTTCTCCCTGAAAGTCAAGATGGCTGAACTGAGACTGTCCCACTTTGGACGTTTCATGAGGAGAGCGGACTCACTAGGGAAGACGCAATGCTAGATGTGGTAGAAGACAGTAGGAAAAGAGGAAGGTGGCATTACAGATGGGCCCTTTCTGCACCACACTGTTATAGTGCTATCATTCCACTTTCAACATCCTATGGAATCCTGGGGTTTGCAGTTTAGGGAGGGGCCTTTGGAATTATCAGCCAGAGAGCTCTTTGGCCTCAGTAAACTACAAACCCAGAATTCCACAGAATGTTGGAAGTGGAATAATAGCACTATAACAGTGTATAGTCAGCCCTCCACATTTGCAGGTTTCAATTTTGCGGATTTGATTATTCATGGATTATTTACTGTCACATCTGCTGCCTCCCTATGCAATTTTAATAGGGAGTGCAAGCCTCCTGAGGCTGAGAAACTGCGAATGAGGCTTCTAAGTCCCTCTTAAAACGGTGTGGGGCAGCAGTGGAGGTGGCAGTAAGCCCCACCAGCCAGCCACTTCTGGCTTGTGAAGGAACCCTGATGCCTCAAAGGAATCCGCAGTGTGTTTTTGTGTGTTAAATATGGTTTGGGAGGGCCTAGGTTTATTCACCGCTTTTCCACATTCACGGGGGTCCTGTGACCCTAACCTTAGTGAATGTGGAGGGATGACTGTAGTGTGGAAATGGGCACGGATAGACTCAATGAAGGAAGTGACGGCCCTGAGTTTGCAAGACCTGAGCAGGGCTGTTGATAGGGGGACTTGCAGATCGCTCATTCATAGGGTTACAATAAGTCAAAGTTAACTTGAATGCAATTAACAACAGAGGGAAGTTACTCAGCTGTTGCTTATCGTGCAAACAGCTAAAGAGCAGCCCTTTCTGAAATGCTGCCTTCAGTGCAACCATCAAAGGTACAGGAGCCCTCTTCAGTTTTCAGTTTGGCAACCCTAAACTCTAGGAGTTTTCTAAAACCTGTAAGTCATTACTGCTTCGCTAGCCTAGAAGGCTATGAGCTCATGGCGACATTAATAATTCTCTTCTTCCATATGCCCCATTTTGTTCTCACAGCAGCCTTGCGACTTAGGATTTGACTGGGAAAGAGTTACTGGTTACATAGTCCCACCTTGAGCATCATGGGTGACCAGCTGCAAACAAGGAAAGGATTTGTTTAAATAGTTTTATTAATTTACATCCAACCTTTCTCCCAAAACTCAAGGTGGGTCATGACAAGTGCTTTTTAAGCTCATAATAAATTAAAATACCAAAGCACAACTGAACAAATTATGATGTGAAAATAACAATTTGTTTAAATGGTGGGCTTGGACTCCCACCAACCCTTGCCAGAATAATCGGTGGTGAGGGCTGCTCAGTGCTGCAGTCCAATATCTGGAGTCATTACCGGTAGTTACTCATTATTGGTGTAGCTGGTCAAGGAATCAACACTTGCTGAAAGGAAGTCTATAGGAAGCCTACCTTTTGCACCGCATCACTCTACCTACACAATTGGGGAGTGAAAGACCAGGATTTGTAAGTCAAGAACAGGACTAAGGCCCCTATTGCACAACGGTGCCATCCCAGCATGGGGGCATATTGCTGCGTGCCATCACACAACGTCGTTGCAGTCTCACTTCTGTCACATCCCCAGCCATCGTGATAGCACGATGTACCATTACCAAGAAAAATCCAGTAATAGCCTCCTTTTGTGCAACAATCCTGTCCGCTGTGGGTGTGCAGGAAGGATGGAAGTGCTATCACGAGCTTCCTTCTGCATTACAACCTAGGAAGAGATGGGCTATACTGTGGAAGCATGTCCTAAATGCTACCCATCTACTGGCAGCCAACCAGCACTGTGGAGAGCGTTCAGGTCCCAATAGTGACAGGACAACGCGGTATCGTGGCACAGTGCAGTAAGGGCCTAAGAATCAACTGGCTTTCTAGATGTTTGGGTGCACTTTCTGTCATCTGTGATCATTGGCCATCCTTTGTGAATCTGATGGGAACTAGAATATAACATCTAGAAGCTACAGGATCCTCCATTCTGGCAAACCATGATTTCCTGAACAATGCTGATTAATAAGATTTGTGAAATTGAACTAGCTGTTTTAATAGCTGGTATCCTTTCTATTACAAAAAAGGCACTAATTTTGAAGATGGAACAATATCAGTTCATATTTACCATGATCACCTCCCAGTCTTAGCTCCTTGTCTAGAACAGGCACATTTTATAGCCTTCCTCACATATTTGTTGTAAAAGAGGACACACTTCTAGCATAGTTTCAAGAGGTGTTACTTGTCACACAAAGGACACCTGCTAAGAGTCACTCTTGTGGATAATGATTAGAACTTCAGGAATGCTGTCCTCTTTTCCATCTGGCCTCTCAGAATTGCAGAGAAGACAAAATGAGTGGAAGAGATTACATGGGTGGGAAGGGAGAGTTTACCTTGCTCTTTAGTACTTCATTGTTCCCTTTCAGTGCTATGTGAACCACCACTTCTTTTAGTTTTGCCTAACAGTAGAAAAGCAGGCACCCAAATTCACTTTTACTATTAAAATGGGTGCATTACTTTTCAGCAGTAGTTCTCCATCTTTTCAAAACCAGGGTTCATCATCAGGGGTGTGTAATATATATATATATATATATATATATATATATATATATATTGTGTGTGTGTGTGTGTGTGTGTGTGTGTGTATAATATTTTGTATTTTTAACCAAAGATACTGCTGCCACTTCTTATACGCCCCATCCTGTGGGATAGCAAAATTGGCAAGAAATATCACTTTCATATACAAACTAGACACTTATGACTGTAAAAACAAGTGGCAGGGAGGGCACTGGCTGTAAGCATGGGCTATGTTAGGATGGCCTCGGCATGGCCAGGTTCAAGAGGATTTGGCAGGAAAGCCCAGCGTTAATGGGGTTCCATTAAACCTTTCAATAGCACAGGCAACCAGGACAACAGTACATAAAATTGGCCAGGTATGGCAGGCAAGCACCCCTGCGTGCTCATTTCCTATAGAGACCTTCCCCATTCACCTTCCTCAACATTAAGAGGCTGTTAGGATGTTTTATAACCCAAAGTATGACAATCAGTCTGTTCCAGACCCCTTTTGTTTACTTTGTAGGTGAAAAGATCCTGGCATTACCCCCTTCTTGCAGGTCTCCTTTGAGCTGTAATTCCCCCAATTTCTAAAGAGACATTGGCACTGCTGGTTGACCTCAAGATCCCTCACCTTTTGTGGTAACAAGATCCAATGTCCAGCTTTTGTTTTGAGGATAGTTGACTAAACGAAACTAAGAACAGAGTCCCTGTACGCCTATTCAAAGCAATTACCTTCCGTAATTGCACTGAATAGGAACTTGAAGCCAGTGCAGTTTTTTCATGCATTAGGGAAAACACCTGTTCCTGCTGCAGTTGATTCTTTTAGACATCCCTCAGGCCAGGGGTGAGCAAGTTTTGGGCTGTGAGAGGTCAAACTACAACTCACACCATCTGTCACCAGCTGCTATACTTAAGGCAGATGGGAGTTGTAGTACAGCCACAGGCTGGTTAACCAGTCGTGTAGGAATGTGGGGGCGGGGGGTGATTTGCTCTGGGTGGCAATGTTTCTGGGGCATCCCGGCCCATAGCCATGTGCCCCTGCGCACGCTGGTCACACCCCTGCATACCACAGCCATGCCTTCTATTAGCCGCAGGTAAACAGGAAGCTTTTTTGAGAGAGAGAAGAAGCCTCCATAGAGAGGAGGGAACACACACACAAACCTACGTATGCATACGTACACAAATAATTTAGAGGAACAGTAGCTAAGGCTAATCAAAATATTTATCACTGAAGGTAGCAAATCCCGCTAACACTTTCCTTAACAACAAAATACAATAATAAATATGAAATGGTTGCTGCTTTAATTTTGGTGTGTTTTGTCACTGGGTTTTCTAGGTAAAAGATATTCAGAAGTGGTTTTGCCAGTGCCTTTTTCTGCATAAGAATTATCAAATGTGCCACTATCATTGTCTCAAAGACTTCATCCACCTGTAGGGTTACCTCCCACTACTGCTGCTGGCTAGTAGCTTCCCTTGTGGAGCTTCTCCACTACCTTCACCATGGGAACAACCAGTTCTCTTTTGTTGATGTGGCTATTGTTCTCTGGATAGGATGGGTGCACCTTACTCTGATCTCTTCACTTTGAGCATTTGCCTTGGATGACCCTGCTAGGATGGTATGGACTCTCAGCCTCTCTGAAACATACAAACCCCTCATTGTGTTAAGATGCACATCTGTGATAGAAGGAAGATGTGGCCTTGCTTAGGCCTCTTTTGGAATACTGTGCCCAGTTCTGGGCACCTCAATTCAAGAAGGATATCAACAAGCTGGAACATATCCAAAAGAGAGCGACCAAAATGGTGAAGGATCTGGAAGCCATGCCCTATGAGGAGCAGCTTAGGGAGCTGGGTATGTTTAGTCGGCAGAAGAGATGGTTAAGAGGGGACATGATAGTCATGTTTAAATATTTGAAGGGATGTCATGTCAAGGAGGGAGCAGGCTTGTTTTCCACAGCTCCAGCTCTGAAGATGCCAGCCACAGATGCAGGCGAAACATCAGGAGAAAATACCAATAGAACACGGCCTCAAAGCCTGGAAAACCCACAACAACCTATGGATTCCGACCGTGAAAGCCTTTGACTTTACATCAAACAACAATTGCTTCACTCTGCCTAATATTCTACGCCCTCTTAATTTGTCCAATCTCCTTTTAAAGCCACAAAAAATGGCCACCATCACTGCACCTCATGGTCATTAATTTAATAGTTTAGCCCTGTACCTTATGAAAAGTACTGTACTTCCTATTATCATTCTTGAATCCCTAACCATTCAACTTCAGTGGGTGATCTTGGGCCCTTTCTGCATGGTGTGGCTGCCCCACAGTTGGGACATGATGGCAGTGCTCTGCAGGTCGTGCTTCTGCACAATGTCATTGCAGTGCTGCTGCCATCTTGTCCCTGTGCATCGTGTGTGTGGTACTTGAAAAACGGAAAAAAACCATTTTACACCTACCATGTGCAGCACTGCTGCCCATCCTGACCATGCAGAATGGTGGAAGTGCGCTGGCGACGTGTCCTTTCCCAGTGCAGCAATGGCAAGTGCCCAGATGTGCTGGAGAAGGAAGAGGTTGGGCCAGCGCACTCCCTTCGACAGCAACCTGGTAACGTGTGGAGAGAAACTTTCCTAGCATGCTCCCTTCTCTGCCAGGGCTGCAATGAAACAAAGTGATGGACCATTGTAGTGCAAAAATGGCCTTGGTTAGAGTATTAGATGAGAGGGAATAAAAATACTTTCTATCCATTTATATTATATAATTATATTTCCAGGGAATACCTGGCAAAGAAAAGGTTAAGAATGACTAAGATGGAACCATGGCAATTAAAGTGGAATAACAGCACTGTAACTATGCAGTGTGAATGGGCTTTTATAATAGAGAAACACCAAACAAAGAAAAAGAAAAGGGGAAACTTGCCAGATGATAACAAAAAAGTAAACACATGATTCTAGTTGCACTTTATCTTGTGTGTGTGGTTTTTGTTGTTCAAAAAATTAACAAAAAACACTCACCTTTGTATGCATTTATTGATAGCTGAATTACATTGTCCCTTAATAAATAAATCTGGAAATAAAAGTTGTCTAACAGCTTCCAACCGGCTTTTAGAACTGAAGGTTTTTAAAGAAAGCGCTTGTGAGGGTGGGGGGATGGTTATTGTTTTGAGTGTTCTTTTTAATTTTTTTTATTATTATTATTTGTACGTTTTTAACTTTTGAAAACATTCTGAATAGTGTAGTTCTATTTTAATGTTGATCTTTTGTGTGTTTTAGCCATATTCTACTCAATTTCGTATTTTAGCTGCTTAAGGCCATTTCTGCACTACACTCTTATAGCGCGATATTCCACTTTCAACATCCTATGGAATCTGGGGTTTGCAGTTTTGGGAGGGGCTAGGTGGCCCCTCCCAAAACTGCAAACCCCAGGATTCCATAGGATGTTGAAAGTGGAATAATCGTGCTATAAGAGTGTAGCGCAGAAATGGCCTCAGTGTGCCAGTGTTGGGGCAAAATGGAGTATAAATAAAGATGATGAAGAAGATGAAGGTAATGATGATGATACATTTTTAAAATAAACAATATTCTAGATCTTCCAGATTTTTTTTTCCATAATTGATTCCTTTTCTAATTATGCCAACATGAAATTTATCTTTTCAGTGGAATATGAGGACCCATCAGCATAAGAATGCCCCAATGTGCACCATTTTATAACTCATTTACACTGAGTCTCATTTGCCATTTTAATGCTCGTTCTCACAGTTTTGAGAGATTGTTTTGAAGATCCTTGCAGTCTTCCCCAGCATTGAATCATCCCCAATAATTCTGTGTTTTGTGTAAACCTGTAAACTTGACTACATACCCTAAGTCTGTAGATTGTTAGGAGACAGCCAGATCTGTACAGCACCCCTGCAAAGAAACACCAGGATTCCATAGGATGTTGAAAGTCGAATAATCGCGCTATAAGAGTGTAGCGCAGAAATGGCCTCAGTGTGCCAGGGTTGGGGGCAAAATGGAGTATAAATAAAGATGATGAAGAAGATGGAAGGTAATGATGATGATGCATTTTTAAAATAAACAATATTCCAGGACATGTGTATGTCCTAAAAAGGAAACTTCCTGTCTCTCTGGCCTAGGAGAGCAAGGGTTTGCTGAAAAGCCCCTCCAGTCAAAATCTCGTAGTCAGCATCCATTTCTGAAGTAATAAATTCCATTTAGCCAGCATTAGGTGTGTCAAGTTGTTGATTAAACTATTGAAATAGTGAATACTCCCTAGGCAAGATTCTGTCTCTCTCAATATGCCGCCTTGCAGTTGGCAAATGATGCATTACGGACAGGAAATGGCACGGATAGGAAATATCACCTTTGAAGCAAGGGTGATTGACACACTTTCCGGAGACCTTTGAGACTAACCAAGAGAAAGAAGATGGTAGCATAAGCTTTTGTAGACTTTTTCATCTGATGAAGTAGACTTAAGTCTATGAAAGCTTATGCTACTGACTGCTTTCTATCAGTCCCAAATGTGCTAAGAGATCCCTTTTTATATTGATCTAGACTAACACAGCTATGCCTTTGAACCCCACTTTAGTGATATCTTTCTTAAGTGGGTACTTGTCTGACAGATTACTGCCTTTTGTTAAACAGAGAATAGGGCAATGTCTCTCAGGGAGTCCAGATGGACACCCTTTGTTTGAGGAAGT
Source organism: Ctenosaura bakeri (assembly GCA_948474755.1). Taxonomy (NCBI): domain Eukaryota; kingdom Metazoa; phylum Chordata; class Lepidosauria; order Squamata; family Iguanidae; genus Ctenosaura; species Ctenosaura bakeri. The sequence continues at coordinate 112,251 of CAOLHI010002257.1, forward strand.
TCTTTGTTTTGGAGAACTTACTAATGGCATGTTCATTTTTCCCCCTGTTTCAAGTATTTAAAAAAAGAAAACAAACTGAAAGATACTTACTCTGGAGGGTGATGTCTACTTCAAGATCTTGAGCTCCCTGCCTCTTCATTTTGGAGGCCTCTTGCTGAGAATCACTGGCTCCTCCTTAGCCCTCTACTGCTGAAATCACTGTCTAAAGTAAGGTCCACTCCTTTTAGTTGAAATCACTCTTTCAGTCACTCAAAAACTGCGATTTTGGCTAGAGAAACTCCTCTTTCTTAGTGCTTGTTCTGTCACGAGGACCTTGGGTAGCTTGACTTTATCCTTCTATTTTTCCAGGAGTGATCCCTAACTTATTGCAAGTCTACTGAGACCAAGGCATTTCTGCACTACACTGTTATACTGCTATTATTCCACTTTCAACATCCAATGGAATCCTGGGGTTTGCAGTCTAGGGAGGGGCATTTAGAATTCTCAGCCAGGAGCTCTTTGGCCTCAGTAAACTGCAAACCCGAGAATTCCACAAGATGTTGAAAGTAGAAGAATAGCACCATCACAGTGTAGTATTGAAATAGCCCAAGGAAAGGTAACTTCTTACACCTGTCTTTTGAGGAATACTTTCTTCCCATGTTGTAGGTCCTCCAGACTGCCCACTCTTTTTCTGGTGTGTATGTGTGTGTGTGGTTTAGGGAAAGTGTTATTATTGTGTGCCCTTAAGTCATTTCTGACTTATGGAGACCCTAAAGTGAACTTCTCATAGGGTTTTCTTGGCAAAATTTGTTCAGAGTTGATTTTGCGAGTGCCTTCTGTAGTGTAACTTGCCCAGGTTCACTCAGTGGGTTCTGATGGCAGAGAAAAATTACACCATCTTTAATTTTGAACTTCTTTTTTCCTCTCTCCCTCACTCCTCTTACCAATCTCTCTAACTTCACATTACTTAATTACAAATCCTTACAACATTGCAAGTTTGCTCATTTTTGGGTTAGAATCTCCCTGTCTTAATGTAACCTATTAGATATTTATTGCATTCTACATGTTCTTTTGCCATTTGTGAAGCTCTGCCATAATGTTTGCTATTGGCCAATGCAACTACAGTCAGCCCTGCACATTTGCAGGTTTGACTTTCACAGATTGGATTATTTGCGAATTTCTTCAACCTTGCCCCCTCCCATCTCAGGCGCTTCTTTTCCAGGGGAACCTTTCCTCTTGGCAGCTCTGATCAGGCTGTACAGCCCTTTAAAAGCCCACCTCTGGTACTCTTCTCCTTCCACCAGCTACTACCTGGCCAACTTAGGACAATTCACAGCCCGATTTCTTAGTGCCCACAAACCCTCTACCGATGCCCACGCACACACCAAAGTAAAGACATAAGCGCGAGAGAGGAATTAATAAGGCCACCGTGACAACCTGCCCCTCTCCCCTCTCCTTTTCTTGACCTGGTTTGGACTCTGGGTGTGAGTTCTCTCAACCATGCCTTGCCCCTCCTTCCTACAGACACACACATACATTTTGATATTTGCGATTTTTCCACTTTTGTGAGGGTCCTAAGCCCCCAACCCTACGGAATGCGGAGAGCCAACTGTAGTGTGCATTTCTTGATTGCTATGTGTTCAGTAAAATTCCCCTTTTAAAGAGTTCTGTCTGAAAGTGAGTTTTTAAGTCTAATTTGCCCAACACACTCTTGGCCAAGGTCACAAGATAGGTATGTGTGCTCAGAACATGTATGAATTCATGCAAATTTTCTAAGGGCATAACTGTTACCATGATGTAGACCGCCACTCCATGCTACAGTCTAATTGGCAAGAAATATTATATAATTGGAAATATAATTTCTAATATAAAAATCACACACTTAGAGCAGGAAGACCTGTGGACATGGTCTCTCATTGGACGCTGCATGCTAAGGCAGATGACTTCAGCATGGCCAGATTGTAAGATCAAAAGGATTAGTCAGAAGACTGAGCACTGATGGGCTTGTGATAATCCTCTCAGTGACCCAGCCTTCAATGGTGAATGTAACTGACTCAATGGAGCAACTGATGGACATCAACTTATAACCTCTTCCTGTTCCCTCACCTGCCCAGACATTAAGAGGCTATTACAACTCCCATCAGTGCTTTGTCACCGAAAGATAAGACCATTAGTCCATTCTGGACCCCTGTTGTTTACCCTGTCAGAGAGCAATCAACACATTCCCCTTCAGGGCAGGAAACAGCATACCTGGCTCCAAGCCTGAAAATTCATAGTACCTTGGACACATGTAGGCATATCACGCTGTCCATTGGCTCCCAGATTCTTGTGCCCTGGACTACCCTCAAACTCTTGTTTGAGCCATCTTGCTTCAATCTTCTGCAACAGTAATTATCACCCACTTTACCCCAAAATCTCTTGCTATCCAACCTTTCTTTTCTTTACCTTCTCTGGCCTTGTGTAGTTTGTGAGACTGCTAGATTGCCTGTGTGTATTTTTGAATTCCCCCAATAAAAGCATTCTTTTGACTCTCAGCTGGTATCCCGCAGTTAGTACTGGTGTACACAGGTGAAAAGGTCCCATAGTTACCCCCAACTCACAGGCTTCATTTGAGCTATAATTCCTCCATCTTTCTAAGGAGCTGCTGAAGCTGCTAGAGGACCTCAAGGTTCATCACCTGTTGGGGTAACATAACTGGTAACAAGATTATTTATGTGTAAGTTAAAAAAAAAATCAGCCCAGGTATAGATATTTGGGGGACCCGTATCTCTGTATGTATGGCAAGAACTGGCCATTTTTCTTCTCTGCTTTCCATTTTTAAAACCAGTTTGCAACCCATGATAGGACTTTGTCTCTTTTCCCATGGCAGTTAAGTTTGCTCAGAAGTCTTTGGTGCGGGACTTTGTCCAATGCCCTTTGAAAGTCATAGAATCATAGAATCATAGAATTGTAGAGTTGGAAGAGACCCCAAGGGCCATCCAGTCCAACCTCCTGCCATGCACTCCCAACAGATGGCCATCAAGCGTCTGCTTAAAAACCTCCAAGGAAGGAGACTCCACTACACTCCGAGGCAGCATATTCTACTGCCGGACAGCTCTGACTGTCAGGAAGTTCTTCCTGAGGTTCAGGTGGAATCTCCTTTCCTGCAGCTTGAATCCATTGCTCCTTGTCCTGGTCTCTGGAGCAGCAGAAAACAAGCCCTCCCTTCAGATATTTAAACATGGCTATCATGTCCCCTCTTAACCTTCTCTTCTGCAGACTAAACATACCCAGCTCTCTAAGTCTATCCCCATAGGGCATGGCTTCCAGGCCTCTCACCATTTTGGTCGCCCTCCTCTGGACTTGCTCCAGCTTGTCTATATCCTTCTTGAATTGGGGTGCCCAGAACTGGACACAGTATTCAAAATGGGGTCTAACCAAAGCAGAGTAGAGTGGTACCAGTACCTCCCTCGATCTAGACACCATACTCCTATTGATGCAGCAGAGAATTGAATTGGCTTTCTTGGCTGCCGCATCACACTGCTGACTCATGTTCAGCTTGTGGTCTATGAACACTCCTAGATCCCTTTCACACATACTGCTATCCAGCCACGTGTCCCCCATCCTATACTTCTGTATTCCATTTTTTCTACCTAAGTGTAGGACCTTATACTTCTCTCTGTTGAATTTCATTTTGTTAGCCTTGGCCCAGCTCTCCAATCTATCCAGGTCATTTTGAATTTTGATCCTGTCCTCAGGCGTATTAGCAACCCTCCCCCCAATTTGGTATCATCTGCAAATTTGATGAGCATGCCCTCTATTCCTTCATCCAAGTCATTGATAAAAATATTGAACAGCCCTGGGCCCAGGACAGAACCCTGTGGCACCCCGCTAGTCACTTCTCTCCAGGATGAAAAGCAGCCATTCATGATCACCCTTTGGGTTCAGTCGGTCAACCAATTACAAATCCAACTAACAGTAGCCCTGTCCAGCCCACATTTTACTAGCTTCATTGCAAGAATGTCATGGGGAACTTGGTCGAAGGCCTTACTGAAATCGAGATATGCATTCCCTTCATCTATCATGATGAACAATGTCTATTAGATCACTCGTGCCTGCATGTTTACTGACATTCTCAAAGAATTCTGAAAAGTTAGTGAGATAGGACTTCCTTAAGGAGTCCACAACCCTTACAAACAAACTGGGAAAGAAAAGAAAAGAAAAGGAAGCCCTGTCTGTTGTTGGTGAGGGGAAGGGGAAACTTGTTGAGGCCAATGGCAGCAGTAAAATAGAGAAAACAGACTTTTTCCCAGCCAGAATCAGAACATTTTACTGGCCTCATTGGGATTCTCTGTCATACTGTTCTCCCCATCAGTTTGATGAACTCTGAATTCTCATATATTTGCATACCAAAGAACAAATGATCCCATACTTTGTGCTGATGCCCTTAATTATCTAGTTAAGTGGTAACCCAAGTAAGTCTATATATCAACAAAATCAAATAACGCATTTCCTGACCTGTACTACTTCAGCCATTTAGATCTGAACATGCCCCATGAAAATACTTTGGCATGAAAATACCCTATGAAAATGTTGCTCCTTGTACTTGATGAAGTCATATTTGAACTGATTTCCCACCACATTTTCTTTTTCTTGTCCTTCTTTGTATTTCTTTTTCTTCCTTCTTTGTGTTTCTTGTTACTTACATTCTGAATAGAACAAGATGTTGGATTTTTTTTAAAAAAAATGTTCGATGCACACAGAAATCTAGCACATCAGGGATTATGGATCAGCCTAACTTTTCTTTAGGGTGTTAGTTTTATATGTACAGAAAATGTTCTCATCTTCCCCTTTTATGGAGGAAGATGCATTCAGATATAACATTTCCTACCTGCACCTTAAATTAGTTAAGGTTGGGAAATTTTACCACTTGATTTTGCTGATTTCTTTAAAATGGTCGTTGGATAAATTTTCAATTCATGTTAATGTATTATAGCTCGTATTGACACAAATGTCAGTTCTGCTGCCACTAGTATCCTATTTTTTCTTCTTTTTTCTTTTGGCAAGCAGATTTTACCATAACATTCCTTTTGGCCCCCACCCCCATAGAATACAGCAGGACTGGTAAAGATTTGTAGACTTTTCTTATAATCATTTCACATTTATTTCTTCTGTCATTACCTAAGGACTCTTTCAGGATACAGGAAAATATATAACCTCAGTCTAGATTGCCTTTTGGATTAAGTAGAGCAGAAAAATGAAAGTAAAAGAGCACTAGGGGGCAGCAGAACTACCATTTGCAAACTTTTGGAAGATAGTTCAAAAACTGCAAAGTGTGTGCATATAATCCTCCATGAGTAGCCTTCAAGTTGCCTGCCAATTTATAGTAATCCCATGAATTTTATGGGATTTTCCCAGGCAAGGAATATTTGGAGGTAGTTTTGCTAGTTTCTTCCTCTGAAATATAGTTTACAATATCTAGAATTTATTGGCAGTCTCCCATCCAAGTACTAACCAGACCTCAGCTTCCAAGGGCAGATGGGATTTGATGCTTTTAGGGTTGTGTGTTAATCTGGGACTCTGCTTCGTGAGTTTGAATTTTCAGAGGCTAAAATGCAGCTGGGAAACCTGTACTAAGCAGATGCTGGAATGAATTGATTAGATATTATAAAATTATAATCCAACACGTTCGGAGAGATATTGGGTTGGTTATAAAGGTATACTTTTGTGAACAAAAGGAGCTTTCTTCCAATGGTCCTTCCATTGATAATGAAAGTCTCCAATTGGAAAAGATGCCTTCTGTCATAAGAAGGCACTCATTGTTTCCAGTTTACAGAACATGGGCTGAGGATTGACATGGTAAATATGGACTGAGCTGGGAAGCTGGACTTGTATCAAAATCATTATGCCATGTCTTCAGTACATGCTAGTGCTGCATATATCCTTTTAACCCACCATTAACACTGGAACAGTTTGGTCATAGGAAGCAGTTGTTACTCAATCTTCCAAACAGAAAGACTTTTCCATAACTGATGGCTTTCCCAGGAGGATGGGGCAGGGATGATAGATAGTACCAGCCCCAAACTGGGAGATTCTGGGAGCTATAGTCCAAAATTAATGTTTTCAAGTTCTGGCCAGCTGGATACCATTACTTAGGGATGATAGAATGAGGATGAGTAGAAGGCAAAAAGGAGACATCACTTTCTGGCTGCCATAATCAGCTGATTTTGGCCACTGTTCATGGATTTGACGGAAGGTATTAGGGGCCTTTTGAGTGGTGGGTGAATTAAACTCCTGTATTTGTTGGTGGTTTAGCACATTCTCTTCAACATTTCACAGATGAAAACTTGGACACATGTGGCCAAGCAACTTCAGAATGTGGTCAAGATGGCAAAAGTGATTAATGAAGAAGAACACACAAGCTAGGAAAGGCTGAAGCAGTTTGCTTTTGCCTGAGCCTATGGGAAAGATTTTTCCCCTCTCCTTTCATTCCCCCGCTCCTGAGTTGAATGCAAATTAATTTTGTACTTTGAACTCAGTTTGCAGTAGTTGAGGTAAGCTGAGGATAAAGGAAGAAAATGGAAAGAGGAGAGAGAAACGGGGACACTTTAAAAGGAGCTGAAAAAAGGTGGGGCAATAGAGGATTAAACTAAACTGTCCCTGCCAAATTGAGATGTTAGCACATTGATGATTGCTTGGAGGCAAAAAAGCCTTTTAGTTTGGAGGTTTGTGGAATACCCCACAAGCAACACTTTCCCAACCACATCTTAGGAACTGTGATACAATGAGTTTGCTAGCACACAAACCAGTGATCTAAGTAACTTGTCCAAGTTTCCTGCCCAGTTCAGAGGCTGTACTGATTGACTTTATCTTAGGTGCACCACATACAAAGGTTCAAAATCTCCAAAGGTTGCTCTTTTCTACTTGTTGCAACACAAAAGAACAGGCTGGATGGCAAGAACTGGATATTTTTTTCTAGAAAAGAGGAAAACAGGAAAAGGTTGGTAGCACTAACCACTTAAAATTCCTATGTGTACATGACATGTAATCTTAGAGCCACACATCCCAAAAGGATTGAATGGCTACCCTCTGTGGCTTATCCACAAAGGTCATTTCTGCACTACACTGTTATAGTGCTATTATTCCACTTTCAACATCCTATGGAATCTTGGAGTTTGCAGTTTAGGGAGGGGCATTTAGAATTCTCAGCCAGAGAGCTCTTGGGCCTCAGGAAACTACAAGGCCCAGAATTCCACAGGATGTTGAAAGTGGAATAATACCATTATAGCCATGTAGTGCAGAAAGGCCCAAAGCTACAGCAGGAATCTATGTATGTGTCCGGGGCAAAGTTTTGGAAAGGTTTGGGGGACGGGGTTGGATTATTACTCCCCTGAACCAGTATGTTCTCTGGCTGTGCTAGCTGGGAGACTTTGGATATCATAGTGTAAACAAGTACAATCTTTCATCCAGACTATGGAGGCCGGATTATTGGGAGTAATGCTAGTGAAATTAAACTGGATATGTACCTGGGGTGGCAGGCTGTCATCTGTTGTCTGCCACCCTTGGAACCACCAACTCCCTCTTTTCTAGGGTTGCCAGTGTTTTTGATCCCAATACAGGACAGCCCTTTCAGGAAAGGAGGAAGTTAATGAAAATAAAGTACATATATATAAGAAATACCAGCATCCTGAAGAGTCTTTGTAAGTAGCAGCAACAGTAGCTAGTAGCAAATTTTCTACTGGCTGCATTGCAGATTTGCACACATCCCTTTCCTCTTGACTGGAGCTGGGCCCACCAAAACTGAAGAATTTGCACCCTCACCTTCTGCCTGGGTATAACCCATTAAGACTGGTGACTCAGGCTCTGGTCCTGAGATCTGGCAACTCTAACCAATACAGGCGAGACAGGTTTATATAAACCTGCCTTCAGTCTCTGAGGGAAGGACCCCTTGTGAGAGTTCCAGGCTCACTCCAAGGGCCCTCCTTGCACAAGAACCGAAGTCGACCCTATTTAGGCTTGTCTCATGTGCTACCTGTACAGCTGAAAGCAGGCATCAGACACACTCATAGAATCATAAAGGTGGAAGAGACTACAAGGGCCATGCCATCCAACTGCCTGCTGTGCAGGAATGCACCATTAAAGCATTCCTGACAGATGGCCATCCTGCCTTTGTTTAAAAACCTTCCAAGAAGGAGACTCCATCACACTCTGAGGCAGCATATTTCACTGTCAAACTGCTCTTACTGTTAAGAAGTTCTTCCTAATGTTTAGATGGAATCTCTTTTCCTGACGTTTGAAGCCATTGTTCCGTATCCTATTCTTTGCAGCAGCAAAAAACAAGCTTACCTCTGTTCTTTGCCTAAGGCAGCAAAACTGTCCTGGGCTGGGCCTACCAGCCATGTTTTTCTAGCGTCCGTACCTTATTTTCTTGCTCACTCAAAGATATATCTCTATGGATTTTAACAGGACAAACTTGCAAAGTCCCACTGGAAAATTAGCCTCAGAGTTATCCTCCAGTAGCAAGGCCAATAAATACCTGAAATAAATACCTTAAAGGCATGAGATCCTGTCTGATCTTGGAAACTAAGCAGAGTCAGTCCTGATTAGTACTTGCATGGGAGACTGCTAACAAGTACCAGGTGCAGTAGGCTATATTTCAGAGGAAAGAACTGGCAAAACCACCTCCAAGCAATTTCCTTGCCTAGGAAAACCCTGTGAAATTCCTGGGGCTGCCATAAGTCAACAGGCGACTTGAAGGCTCATACACACACAGCAAGGCTAATACAATCCTTTTCTCTTTTATAGGGATAGCTCTATTCCAGAGCTTGAAAAAAGTTACTCTTTGAGGTTACAGTGCCCAGAATCCCCAATCAGCATTGCCACTGGCCATGGCTCATTGTGTCATTCTGGAAACTGCAGTAATAAAAAGAAAGGAAGAAGCAAACATTTGGAGGTGGTGAATGCAAGAACAAACTAGAGAAAACTTTCATTAAATAACCTTTGGCTTCAAAAAGTCCCAAATCTTACAAACTCTTCATTTCATGTTATTAAAAAAAGAAAAAAGAAAAAAAAAAGATGAGAGAACAGACATTTACACAATGCTGAACAGGTCAGCTCTAGCCTAGAGAACAAACCAGTAGAGAAAATTACAATAATCACCTCCACTACAGGAGACAGATAAGCACAGCCCTATATGATGTAAAATTAAATGCTTGCATTTGTAGTGTGATAGGTACTATTACATTACATAATTTTATGCCAATGCTTCTCTACCCACTATGTGGAAGTCCCTTCCACTGCAAATGAAGCATAGTGCTTACTGTTCCTACTGACAAGAAATTCACTTAGTATGAAAACCAGACAGGAAATTTTTGTAGGGCTAACGGAAGCATGAGGACATACACATGGCTTAAGTAGGGTGTATCCTTTTTACATCACAATTTGCAGCTGTTATGGCCCAGTAAAGATTATGGTCAGTAGGAACAAGAAATCTAGCATCTATTGGCAAATGTTTCTTAACAGAATACCTCTCCTATCATGAATCTGCCCTACCTGTAGATCATCATCTGATGCCCTTCTCTGAGTTGTTACTGTGTGCATTCAAGTCATTTCCAACCTATGGTGATCCTAAGGTGAACCTATCGTGGGATTTTCTTGGTCAGATTTCTTCAGACAAAGTTTGCCATTGCCCTCTTTTGAAGCTGGGAGACTATGACTTTCTCAAGGTCACCCAGAGGGTTTCCATGACCAAATGAAGATTTCAACCCTGGTCTCCAGAGTCCTACTCCAAGACTTAACCCACTGAGTACCTCTGAGTGCCAATCACTGAATTTCTCTGAGTATCTCCTCCAAAAAGAGGCTCAGAAAGTGATGGCTAGGTAGATGGCCTCTTTGGTTGTGGCCCCTCATATAGAGAATATTTCCCCCAGGGAGGCCCACCTTATGTCTTTTCAGCCCTAAGTTAAGACACTTCATTTCTCTAAGGCATTTGGTAGGATGTGACTGGCAAAATTTGCTTATCTCTATGAAATGATTCTTGGGAGAAAGTGTTCCTTTAATCATATATTGTTCTTATTGTTCAACATTTTTTCGTAACTTACCTATAAGACTCCTATGGTATTTTTTAAGGAAAAGCTGCCCCATGACCAAGAAATAACAATAGTAGTAATGAAGATAGTAATGGTTATAATGATAAATAATGAATTAGTATCATCACTAATCTATCATCTGTAGCAAAAACATCTGGATCATATTGCTATAGACAGAATAACAATAGCGCAGTCACACACAAAAAATGATACTACTTGGAATGTGCCACAATATCCAGTGATACTTCAATGACATCCCTTCAAATATTTAAACATGGCTGTAATCTCACCTGTTAACCTTCTTTTCATCAGGTTAAACATACCCAGCTCCCAAAGCCATGCCTCATAGGGCATGGCTTCCCGACCCTTCACCATTTTGGTTGCTCTCCTCTGGACATGTTCCAGTTTGTCAATATGTTACTGCAGTTTAGGCCTCCTTGGAGATACCCCTAGATATCATTTTGATATCAATAACTTGGCTCTCTTCCACCATCCCTCTCCATGTGTTTGTGAGGCCCCCGGACAAGCACAGAACTAGGCTCAGCCACTAATCGCTGGACATTCCATTCTCCACCCAGGCAGGCCAGAAATAGCCAGATCACTGCCCTAGGAGACCTCTCTGCAAACACTCTCATTATGTATGCATGCTGTTTACAAAGAACTCCCTGCCCTGAGCAGGCAACTTGGCAAGCTGAATACTCAATTGCCGAGCACTGAGCATTTGCATACTGTCTACCTCTTTGTCAATTCGGACTTAACTCAATCATGCTAAATTTTTACCTTTCCAAAGCTTTGTCTTGCACCCGAAACACATTGTTTTCCCCAAGTATGGCATAGCCTGCAGTTACATTTCTCCCTATAAAAACCCCTGATTCCGAGACCATTCTTGGAGTGCTCCGGAGTTCCAGACCGCCTTGCTGCTGCTTTGCTTGATGAGCTTCCCCTCAGCTCCACATGCTGAGATACATTGAACCCCAGCATCACTTTCTATCTTCTTTCCGGGCTTCAGGAACAGGTTTCGTATCACCCGAATCTACTATCCCTTCAGAAAATCCTGCTATCATACTCACACCTTTATTTTCCTTAGTCATCTGTGTGCGTGTGTTGCTCACATTGTGTGCCTGTATTTAATAAAGATCATTCATTATTTCCAACACAGTTTGCTTCTTGACTTGGCCTGACCCCATAAACATTGGGTTACAAGCCCTGCCTCTTGTAATGCCAACCAGTGCTCTTGACTAATTTCCCCATCTTGTGTAATTATAAGATTATTTAGGTGTCCCTCCCGGGACCCCCAGTAAACAGGGTAACAAATATCCTTCTTGAACTGTGGTGCCCAGAACTGGGCACAGTATTCTAGGTGAGGTCTAACCAAAGCAGAAAAGAATGGTATTACTACTTCCCTTGATTTTTGGATAAAATATGAATCACTGATGGTTCAAAACTGCTCTCAGTAATCTAGTAGACAGTGAAATGAAAAATAATTATTGTTACTGCCATTGATACCATCATGAGTGGGACTGCCCATCATCTTTGGCATCAATGGATCAATTTAATAAATTGAACAGTGTAATCAAACGATTGGAAAACCATTTTATTCTCTCTCACTTCAGCAGAAGGAAAATAGTTGCTGACTTTGCTAGCTAATTTTTGTGTTTCTTGTGTTTCAGATCTAGCAAAACCATATTTGGGCAGATTGAATATCTGCAGTCTGTATCCTTAAGCAGAACTTTGAAGCATTTGTTTTGGCAAACAACGCTCATTCTGGCTGAGGGACTGTGGGATCTCTAGTCCACAGAATAACTTTTGCAAGCCCTGCCTTTAACTGTAGCCCAGACCCCCCTTCCTTTCTTCTTTTACACCAGCTGAACATTGCTGCAGGCTTGTTTTTAAAAACCCAGCCAGGGATCAAATTTATGAGGGTTTTTTGTTCGTTTATTTTTAACCAACAATCTGTGTGAAGCCAGTAGTCGCAGATTCTTCATGAACACACTTAAAAGGAAGAAGGGAGAAGAAATCTGGCAGCAACTTTAAGACTAACTGGTTAAACTCCCCTTCTCTCTTTTTTATGCTGCAAGAGAATAACAAAGCTACCGTACTTTCACAAACACATTGTGATCCTTAGGCCAGCCCAGTCGGATTATAAGACGTCAACTCCATTGCCCGCTAGATGGCAGACAGAGGCTTGAGAAACTCCTGCCAGGCATGGTTTTTGCTCTCTATCCCTGTTTCAGTTGTTTCATTTCGGTTCCACAAACCCAGGAGAAACTCTGCCAGCTGAAGAAGTTGAACAATTGCCTGGACTGATGAAGTGGAAATCTAGGTTCAAGTCCCCAGTCAACCAATTCACTGGGTGATCATGGGGCTTGCCAGCCACCCTCCCAGTCTGACACACTTGTGTTTTTGTAAGTGGTGTGGAGGAGAGCAATACACTTTGCCTTGACCTCAGAGGAGGAAAGAGAGGAAATAAATGTAAGTTGTCCTCATCATTGAGCCAGCATTGTGAAGTGGTTTGAGCATTGGACTATGACCTTAGTGACCAGGGTTTGATTCTTTGCTCAGCCATGGAAACCCACTGGGTGACCTTGGGCATGTCACATATTCTCAGTCTCAGAATACCACATGATAGGTTCACACCTCAGGCTCGCCATAAATCAGAAACAACTCGACGGCACACAACAACAACTACCCATCATCATAATTTAATAGTAATAATAATATTTTTGAAAGGATGAGGTTAGGCTCATGTCCAGCTTATCAGAAGGACTGTATTCTCCCATATAAACCTGAGAGTCTTTTGGGATCTTCTCCTTCTCTTTGACCTACCACCTCACAGGAACACAGGAGAGGGCTTTTTTAGTGGCTGCTCCCAGGCTCTGGTACTCACTTGCTAGAAAGCTTAAACTGAATGCTATTCTTGTTCTTTCAGAGGCAGATGAAGACTTTTTTTCTTTCAGCAGGCCTTCAGTGACTGCTTGCTTAGAAGGAAAAAGGCCTTTTAGAATGTGGTGTCGTTGTTGTTGTTGTTGTTGTTGTTGTTGTTGTTGTTATTATTATTATTATTATTATTATTATTATTATTATTTAATCTCAATGGTCTTGCTTTTAACTTCTTTAAACTCTAAAATTAATTATATTGTTGTTTTTGTTCTTGTTTTTATTTCATTTCTCCTCTTCTCCTTCTTGAAGGGAACTACTAAATTTAGCTGCGTGGGCTGGTGAATGCATGATTTTTCTCTTCCGTCAAAAGGCTAGTCAAAACAGCTTTTTGATTCCTTCCAACTCAGTGATCTTGGGATCAGTTTACATAATAACAGTCAAGCTTTCCCTCAACTGCATGACACACAAAACAACTCTCAACTTATCTCCCCATATCCAAAATACCAGACTGTCAATCCTAGTTTTCCTCCTGAGCTGCTACTGTTTTGCACTGTTTGCTGGAATGTTTTCATGGGGAAGCATTCAAACAAGGTCCTTTTATGCTGCACACTTACAGCACTATAATTCCACTGTAACTCCCATAGTTCCATCTCATGGAATCCTGGGATTTGCAGTTTAGGGAGGAGTTTCCAGATTCTTGACCAGTGAGCTTTAGTGCCTCATGAAACTACAAACCCCAGGATCCTATAGGATGTAGCCGAGACAGTTGGTGCAGTGCATCACTACAGTTGTCTAATGTGAAGAGACCGTACTCTGTCTCTTGTTTTCTGTACCTGATGTAATTGTTGCATTATGTGGATGCATAATGGACTCCTTGCTCCACAAATTTCTCACAGCTCTTGTGTGTGTGTGTGTGAGAACGCAAACTGTTACAAACTTGTTGTTATGGCTAGCCAGTTCCATGGGAAACTTTTCCTCAGCGTTATCAGCTTGTCCGGAACTGGCACACAGCTGCGCCATCATATGTGTTTTTGCTACATGACATGTTATGGCTATGAACTTGTTATTCACGCTTGTTGTCGTGAGGTGAAGGTGCCTAAAGCATGTTTACTGCATATCATATAAACCCCATGCCTTGTGTAAAAGGCTTGCTGTTCTTTTCTCTTTGCACTCTGTTGCTGAACCTGCCATGATGTTGGGCAGTTTGAATTTTTCTTCTGTAACTTAGGTAGTTTGGAATTTTCTTACCAATAAACATAGTTAGTTTGCCAGTTTGACTTCAGCAGTGTTTTGTTTTACTAGCTCCATAAAGCAGGCATGAAGCCTAAAGCAAGCAGGTGTTTTTATTATTCTTTATCAGCAGGAGTTTCTCGACTCCTGTTTTGCAACATGGTAGCAGAGGATGGTTACGAGCCATCGACCTTGTTTTGAGTCCTGCTTTAAGTTATGCCTGCTGAGGAGTGTTTTTGAATAAGTTTTTAGCTGGTTCTACCATGGCTCAACCAGTGCCTGGGGTTTGCCCCTTGTGAAGCTCAACGGGTCAAACTACCTTGCATGGTCAGCGAGAATGGAAAAATATCTGCAGGCCGAGGGTCTGTGGGGAGCGTTTACTGATCCTGTTTCATTGCAAGGTACAGCAGCTCAGATTCAGGCTGCATCTAGACGAGCCATGTCTATGCTCTTCCTGGCTGTGGAAGATGACCAGCTCACGCACATCAGGGACCTTAATACTCCACGTGAAGGATGGGTCAAACTACGAGATATACATCTCAGTGAATCTGGAGCAGCAAAGTATGCTTTGTCTCATAGACTTTACAATACCAAATGGACCCCAGGCACCTCGATGAGGGAGCATTTGACAGTTTTTTCAGAGCTGTTTTCATCACTCCGAGAGAGAGGCAAGGTTTTGCCTGAGAGTGACAGGGTATTCTGTATTTTAAATTCCCTTGATGCTTCCTGGGAACTAGTCGTTTCTTCACTCCAGTCCGTGCCAGAAAGGGATTTGACCGTCTCCATGGTTTCTGCCCGGCTGATGGAGGAAGAAGACAAGCGAGCCAGGAATGCGGCACCTCCCACACAGGCTTCAGCGGCAGAAGTCTGCTCCGGTAAGGAAAAATCTTCAGCTGCTAATCGCAGTGAGGAGGGGCTGGTGCATGCCCATGCTGTCCGGAGATGTTTTCGCTGTGGATCTGCTTCACACCTCAGGCGTGAATGCCCACTTCTGAAGCAAGGGGAGCAAAATGCCAGCAGAGGTTTCAGGGCCAGCAGAGGCAGAGGGAACAGAGGTCGTGCCAGGGGACGTCTACGTGTTGCTGTAGCTGTTCCTGAAGGTCCCCAAGATGCAGAAGACCCAGACCCAGCTTGGCTTCTAGACAGTGGGTGTTCCCAGCATCTCGTCAATTCAAAAGACTTGTTCAGTGACTTAAATTCTGCCAGTGTTTCAAAGGTAATTTTGGCAGATGGGACAAAAGCTGAGGTTTGTGGTGAAGGGATTGCCTATGTCCCAGCACTTGATATGTGTTTGAAAAATGTTTTGTATGTGCCCTCTCTTGATTTCTGCCTGTTATCAGTGGGGCAACTGACAGAATCTGGGTTTAAGGTTGAGTTCTGTGGAAAACAGGGCAAAGTGCTCAAAAATGGGGAGGTGTGTGCTGTGGCTACACGGGAAGAAAGGCTGTTCTTCCTTGAGCCAAATCAAACTGTGTGTAATGTGTATGCTAATACTGCACCACACAATGAATGCATTCATCTTTTACATCGGCGCATGGGACATGCTAGTTTTCCAGTGTTAAAAAAGTTGTCAGGTTGCTGTAAAGGGTGTTCTTTGAAGTCTTGTAGTGTGTTCCTTGACTGTGCAATTTGCAAGCAAACCAAATCCAAGCAGCTGCCAGCACCACGGGTTAGTTCCCGTGTGCCAACTGCTCCATTCCAGTTGGTTCATTGTGACATTGTAGGGCCCCTCAGTAAACAATCACTCGGAGGGGGTAGATATTTCTGTCTCTTCGTAGATGATTTTAGCAGGTACATTTTCTGCTATGTGTTGAAGCAAAAATCTGATGTGTGTCAAGTCCTCAAGAATTGGTGTTCCCTGATTGAGAGGCAGTTTGGTTGTTCTCTTCAAAAGTTGCAAACTGATAGGGGAACTGAATTCTTGTCAAATAACATGCAACAATGGTTCAAAAAGAAAGGGATCATTCACAGGACAACTGCCAGCTATTCTCCTCACCAAAATGGAGTGGCTGAGCGCAATGCAGGCGTTTTACAAACTCTGATGCACAGTCTGCTAACTGATGCAGATCTGCCTCTGATTTTTTGGGTGAAGCAGTTCTGACTGCCTGTTACATACACAATAGGCTCTGGAGTAGTGTAATCAATGCAACCCCCTATGAGTATCTGTATAATAAACAGCCTTCCATTGCTCACATGAAGGTGTTTGGGAGTTTTGCCTGGGTGCACATTCCCAAAAGTCAAAGGAAAAAGGAGGGGCAAGAGCCCAGCGTTTGCGTTTTGTTGGTTATGAGAATTTTTGTAAAGGGTATCGCTTTCATGCTGGTGGTAATTCCTGTGTTGTGTCAAGAAATGCCTCCTTCGAGGAACACGCAAACTGGGCACGTGTTCAATCAGCGTCTGAAATTCTTCTTCCTGTATCCAGACAGCCTGCAACGCAGCCAGCTCAGCCCTCAGTCTCTGCTCCCAGTCCCTCGAGGGTTAAAACAGAGGAGAGAGACTTGCGAAGGAGGAGAGCTGTAAGCGATGTGGCTGAGTCTGGCACAGGGGAGGAAGAGCGAAAGTATTCAGTTAAAAGGTCACGTAGTGCTGAGGAGGGGGAAGGCACCTCACAGAGTCAACCCGTCCTCAGAAGATCAAAAAGAAAAACAAAAGGCATCCCCCCACGTCGTTTCCCTGACGCTCAGGCAGTCCGTGTGTGTGCAGCTGTGGCTTCTGAGCCGGAAAGTTTTGCTGCTCTTGAAAGATTGCCTGAGCGACAGGCTCAGCCCTGGTGGGATGCCATGCAAAGTGAGATGGATTCAATTGCTCAGCACAATGTGTATTCTCTGTGACATTGCCCAAAGGTGTGAAACCAATTGACAGTAAATGGGTTTACAAGCTAAAGACCTCTGCTGATGGGCAAGTGAAACACAAAGCGCGTTTGGTCGCACGTGGATTTTTACAAAGTGATGCCAGTTATGATGAAATCTACAGTCCCACAGCAAAGCCGCAGTCTATTAGATTGGTTTTTTCCCTGGCAGCTCAAATGAATGCTGTGCTGACACATTTTGATATTACTACTGCCTATCTCAATGCTGATTTGGAAGAAGAGGTTTATATGCTCCAACCTGATGGGTTTGAAATTGAAGGAAAAGAGTCTCACGTTTGGAAACTGAAACGTGCTCTTTATGGTCTAAAACAATCAGCCAGATGTTGGAATGTTTGTTTACACAATGCTCTGCAGGCGTGTGGTTTCAAACAAAGTGTTGCTGATCCCTGTGTATATGTCCGAGGGAAAGGGGAAAGTTTAGAAATTCTCCTTGCCTATGTGGATGATTTGTGTTTAGTTTCTGCTACACAAAATCAAGCACAAGTGTTTGAGAATGAACTGGGAAAAAAGTTCCAAGTCAAAAATCTAGGTCCAGTTCAAAACTTTCTGGGAATTGAAGTACAACAAGTCAAAAATGGTTTTCTGCTGTGTCAGAAACAAAAGATTGTGAAGTTGTTGGAAAAATGCAATATGTCTGATTGCAAGGCTGTAAAAACGCCTATGGTACCTGGGTTTATAAAAAACATTGGTGATGAAATGTTTCCTGACATACATCTGTATCAATCTGTCATTGGGAGCCTCCTGTACTTAGCAAGTACCAGCCGCCCTGATATTGCTCTAAGTGTAAACATTTTGGGCAGAGCGTGTTCTAAGCCTACCCAGTATCATTGGCAGGGTGTGAAAAGAGTGCTTAGGTACCTGAAAGGTTCTTTGGAGTACTGTTTGTGTATTTGTCCCAAAGAACAGCCTACATTGGTGTGTTACTCTGATAGTGATTTTGCAGAAGATGTGTCAGATCGCAAGAGCACATCTGGTTATGTTATCATATACAGTGGAGTGATTATTGATTGGAAAGCTAAGAAACAGGCGTGTTTATCTTTGTCAACAATGGAGGCTGAGTACGTGAGTTTGTCTACACTCTGTACTGAACTAGAGTGGTTCATACAGTTGTTAAAAGATCTGGAAATCCATATTCCACAATCAGTACAAATATATTGTGATTCACAAGCCTGCATTCACATGGCAAGCTCTGACAGAACTTCCTCTCGCTCAAAGCACATTGACATCAAGTTTCACAATGTAAAGTTGTTTTTGCGAGATGGGAAAGGATCTCTCACTTATGTGCCTTCAGAATGTAACTTAGCGGATGTGTTCACTAAGCCACTGCCTGCTGAAACATTTGGTCAGCTGGTAAGCAAGCTGGGGTTGACAAAGCTTCCAGTCCAAAGTGGCTAAATGTGTGACTAAAATTTGTTCCACAAGGAGTAGGGGAGTGTTGCATTATGTGGATGCATAATGGACTCCTTGCTCCACAAATTTCTCACAGCTCTTGTGTGTGTGTGTGTGAGAACGCAAACTGTTACAAACTTGTTGTTATGGCTAGCCAGTTCCATGGGAAACTTTTCCTCAGCGTTATCAGCTTGTCCGGAACTGGCACACAGCTGCGCCATCATATGTGTTTTTGCTACATGACATGTTATGGCTATGAACTTGTTATTCACGCTTGTTGTCGTGAGGTGAAGGTGCCTAAAGCATGTTTACTGCATATCATATAAACCCCATGCCTTGTGTAAAAGGCTTGCTGTTCTTTTCTCTTTGCACTCTGTTGCTGAACCTGCCATGATGTTGGGCAGTTTGAATTTTTCTTCTGTAACTTAGGTAGTTTGGAATTTTCTTACCAATAAACATAGTTAGTTTGCCAGTTTGACTTCAGCAGTGTTTTGTTTTACTAGCTCCATAAAGCAGGCATGAAGCCTAAAGCAAGCAGGTGTTTTTATTATTCTTTATCAGCAGGAGTTTCTCGACTCCTGTTTTGCAACAGTAATACAGTCTAAAAAACCTGTTTGCTACAATTGCTGACCACATACTCCGCCCTTTTTAAAAAAGGGCTGGTTGTACCATTTCTTGATGATCTGTGCTGAATAGACTTGGCTCAGAAGACCAGATGTAGATGTTTTCACAGTAATTGCCTATTTCTCTTTTACCTCCACTTTGCTTCTTTGGGAGCTGCACCAAACACCATTTCCCACTGTTACTGTCTGGAATGAGTAACACAACCAGGACGTCCTGGCTGCTTGTCCCTACTTTGTATCTCATGTCCTAGGATAAACTAACTTGCACTGTGTGATCTGTTATGGGGTATGTGCTGACTGCAGTGAGAACTCCAATGTATTGCTGGTATAAAAATGTCCAAATATGTGTTTATGTAAGCAGAATCACGTGTTTACGTAGGCCATTTCCACATTACACTGTTATAGTGCTATTATTCCACTTTCTAGTGGAATATTACAGTTTATCTGTATAACCTATTCAAATTCCTGTTCAATAATCCATTAAAAAAGAATAGATGTAGCACAAAAAAAATTCAGTTGTATTGAAATCCATGAGACTGATTTGAGTGGACCAGTTGAAAGCATTAGGATTAAAAAAAAAAAACAGAAAAAGAAATAAAAGCAACATTGTCATATTAGTTTACTACAGGCCACAACCCAAGAAGAGGTGGTGGATAATACTTTTCAGGAACAAATCTCAAAAATCTCAAAGATGCAAGAATTAGTTATGGGAGACTGCAATTGCTGATATCTTCTGAGAGACTAAGGTTATTTCCACATGGGGTTTTTAACACGGGACAGAACGTCCTCCAGGGAGGAGGTCTGCATCTTGGAGCGGACTGGGTCGGACCTACTTAATGTAGATCTGCACCCCAACCCACTCTGGAACGACCCCAAGTGGTCGTCCAGCATGCTTTTGAAAGACCGCTAAAAACAGGTCTTTCAAAAGCATGGAGCGTGCC
Organism: Ctenosaura bakeri; assembly: GCA_948474755.1. Taxonomy (NCBI): domain Eukaryota; kingdom Metazoa; phylum Chordata; class Lepidosauria; order Squamata; family Iguanidae; genus Ctenosaura; species Ctenosaura bakeri. Next base: position 132,229 of record CAOLHI010002257.1, read on the forward strand.
ACTGCGAGCCTGCTCCCTTATGCAGATTCTCAGGCTCGCATTGGTGCGAGCCTGTGATCTGCCGGGGGCGGGCTTTAGGCTGGCGGGCTTCAGTGGTTGGTCGAGACCCTCGACCAACTGGAAGCTGCCATTTTTGTCCCCAGAGGAGTGTGGAGCGGCGACCACGTGCTGCTCCAGAGAAATGTGGACTGGACCTGGAAACCCAAAAGTCCAGTGAGTAGCATCACGGGGTGATTCCCTTGCCCCGTGCGGAAATGACCTAACTCTGCTAAGCATAGCCTCTCCAACAAATTCCTGCTGTGCCTTGCTGATAATTTCCTATTTCAGAAGACAGAGGAAAGAACAAGAGGCTTAGCAATCCTAACTTGATTCTAACCAACAGGGAGGAGTTATTCACTGGAATTAGTACTTTATGGGGAAGGGAACATGTATTGCTAGAATTCACAACTGTGGGACAGAGCAAGAAGAGTATAATCAAATATGGAGCTTGGATTTAAGGAAAACTGATTTTAACAAGTTTGGGTAAATACAAGTTCAGGCGGAATCCCTTGGCTAGACATGCTAAAGGAAAAAGACATCCAGCAAGGTGTTTTATCTTTTGCAGAGAAGGGCAACAAGGATGATGAGAGGTATGGAGAACAAAACATATGAAGAAAGGTTGAAGAAGCCAGGTATTTTCAGCTGGGTGAAGAGGTGACATGATTGCAGTCTTTACATACCTGAAGGGTTGTCACAGAAAGGAAGGAGGCAGGCCTGTTGTCTGCTAACCTAGAAAGTAGGACTAGGTCTAATGGTTTTCAGTTACAGCAGGGTGAATTTTCATTGAACATTAGAAGAAACATCTTGACAGGAAGAGTGGTTTGGCAGTGGAACGAATGGCCTAGAGTAGTGGTGGAGTCTCCTTCTCTGGAAATCTTCAAAAAGAGTCTGGATAGCTATCTGCTGTAGAAGCTTTAGCTGGACATCCTGCATTGAGCAGTGAGTTGTACATGATGATCCATGGAGACGCTTGCAATTCTGTGACTCTGTGATTCTATAATGCAACATATACTTCTTTTATTGTGCAATATGTCCTTATCCCACTGAATTCTAGTGTTCACCATAGAAGAAAAGTTTGATTTCTACTGAATAGGCCAATCTACAGACATTCAGGACATGTCCCATGTTATGGGTTTTACATTGGCTGGAACAGAAAATGACTCCAATGGCAAAAATCAATAGATCTTTTGGGACTTTGTGATGGAGAGTATGTGCCTGTTCTGCTAGAAATTCTGATTAAGTAGTAAAACCACCAATGGCTAAAGAAACAAACTAAGGTCCTTTCCAGAGGACGGTGGCGTCCCTAATGCGGAAGTGAGAAGAGGGGGACTGTGACAATGCTCCTGCATGATGTCATCACAGTTCCACTTTCTTGTGTCACCAGCTGGTGTGAACATGTGGTATATTATTGATGGAGAAACTCTGTTAATGACCTAGATTGTGAAAGCCTTCTGTCACAGCTGGCCATGCAGAAGGGCCAGAAGCGTGATCATGTGCTTCTTTTCCGATTGCAGCAAGGTGTGTAAGGAAGGTGCATCCCCCTTGCACTCCCTTCTGCAGACAGCCAGTTGGGTGCATAGAGGAGTGTTGAGGGCACGCTTCCATCCTAGCAGAGGCACTGCTGGGATTGCGGTGGGACGATGCATGAGAGTGTTGTCCTGTGGAAAGGGCCTAAGATTGGCCCTTTTTGCAGCGCCGGCGCTTGCGTGACAGAGGAGGGCGGCTCACGCAAGAACCCTCTCCCGAAACACCGCCGCTTTTCCCCACCTCCTTACCGCACGTGGAGTCTTCTTGCGCGATGGATGCTCTTCAGCCACGCCCCCAGCTTCCGCAGTGCCCCCTGGGAGCTGTAGGTGCCGCGGGGGGTGGAAGCAGGGAGGAAGCATGACAGGCCCACCTGCAACGGCGCTCCGCACTCCGGTAAGTGCGGGACGCTGCCGGGAGCCTTGCGCGAGTGCCGTTTATTTTCGCTTCAAGCCGAAAATAAAAAAATCCGCACTCGCGCCGCTTCAGCCCCATGAGCGCCGTGGAAGTGGGAGTGCGTCGTGCAGAGCAACGCTCCCACTCCCGCGAGGCTCACAGGGCTATTTCGCGAGAGAAAGCCCGTGCGAAAAGGGCCATTGTCTTGTAAGAACTCTGTTAGAGAAGTTCTCTAAGGGTGCTAAGTTGACACTGGACTATGCTAGCTTTCTCATGTTTGGTAGAAGTAGGAAAATAAGAGAGTTGGGAGAGGAGAAGTGGAAAGATCCCTAGGAGTATCAGTTTGCAGAAAAGTTAAACCTCTACAAGCAGTTAGAATAGGTGGAGGTGACTTTAGACCACTGAAAACTACTTAATGCTATCACGGCTGCTCTTGCTAAGACATTTTTATATCTTTAAGTGCTGAGACATTGTTGCGTTTCCAACCATTATTTATTTCTGGTGGGTTTTTTTTCCCTTACTTGTTTGCATATTCAAAAAACTCAACACACTGCAAATTGCTTTGGAGACATTCTTTACAACTGAGGAAGTGACAACATAGACAATGACCTACGTTGGTCTACATCTGGGTGTCTTCTCTGACAAAATGTGACTCTGGATGACTAAAACGCCAGTAGTGTTGTGAATGCATCTTCAAGTGGCAAATTTGATTAAGAGAAGGAAAGATAACATTCAGTTGGGTGTCTTGTATTTGCAAGTCTTGGGCTGACTCACTGAACTATGGCCCTTAAGAAAGGGTTCAGAAGTAGTTAAATAACTTCAGGGCTAACAACACATGCAAGAAGATTCTCCTTCAGTCCTCCTTCAGCAAGAAGTCAGAGTGAATAATGATCTAAATTATTTGCCAGGAGAAAGAAAAGGCTTTTGTTTCTCAAATATATCATGATCTGGTTTTGACAAAATCAAAACAAAAGTGTCAGGTATCAGTGGATGTTTGTTGCTGTGATGTCCTTGGAATGGTGAATCTGCTTTGGTTTCAGTCTGAACTCTAAAGGAGGTATCCTAGACAAGGAATCAGTTTTAGGTTCAGCGCATTGGATAGCCCCTTTAAAGTTTGGACTTAAACCCAGAGTGTATTTGCTGGTCCACAGAGATCAAAACAATCTGCTTCCACTCTTCAGGATACCTTTTCACTGGAAATTTATGAAAATCCTTCAAATTAACTGCAGAAGCAAAAAGTAAGCAATGCTGCTGTTGCTATAAATGGTACATACTTTTCCTTTGTATACCACCAGCAACAACACATTGTGGTCAGCATGTTGTTAGTAACATACACAAGTATAGGTTCACCTTATGCATGCATATGTGCTTTTTAAAATAACTGTGGTATTTGGTATTCCTTTCTTCTCTTTACAATGAGAAAAGCCCCCTGCCATCATGGTTTTTCTGTGAGAGCCCTCCAAACAGCCATTCCATGTCTGGTGGAGAACAAAGAGAATCAGAGAAGCATCTGGCAGACCTAAGCAGAAGATATCATTGGTCTGCATCTGTCTATAGGTCATTGTTGCTGAGTTCCTTCAAGTCATTTCAGATTTTAGGAGACCCTACGGCAAACTTATCATAGTTTTTTTGTTTTGTTTTAACAAAATTTGTTCAGAAGAGGTTTGCTATTGCCTTCCTCTGAAACTGAAGGAGTGTGACTTGCCCAAGTTCATCCAGGTGGTTTCTATGGCTGAGCAGGGATTCAAATCCTGGTCTCCAGAGTCCTAGTCCTATGCTCAAAAGCTGATCTTCAGCCAGATGCTTTTCTGATCCCCTGTATCTCCACCAGCCATGGAATGACTGTTCAGTAATACTCTCTCTGCAAGACTCTGATTCCTGCTGAGAAAGCCACAGCAGAATTCTGCTGGAGGAAGTCTTATGCTACAGTATAAGATCTTGATCATTGTTTGAAGCAGCCTGGTACTTTCCACGTTCTGAGGCTAGAAGGCTACCATAATGGGAGTTGTTGTCCAATACCTCACCAGGTTCAGGAAGGCTTGTTTAATATATGTCATTTCCATCAAGATCCCAGTGAGCATATGGGAGTCAGCAGATGAAAAGAACAAGCATGTTAATTTTCAGGAGCCAATGTAGTATAGTGGTTAGCATCTTGGATTGTGACTGAGAGATTTAGGTTCAACTCACTGGGTGAGTTTGGACTAATTTCTCGTTCTTACTTAATTCACAGAGGCATTGTGAGATAAAAGTGGGGAGCAAGAGGAGTGTCATTGTGAGCTTATTGAAGGAAAAGTGGGATGTAAATATAACTAATAATTAATAAATATAACTAACTAGCATATTTTCCCCACCATTGCCCGGGATTTTCTTTTCCTCTTAAGAACTCAGCCATCTGTCTTCTCCAGTACCTGTAACTTTCCCCTGTATTCCCCAATCCAATATGTATTCAGAGTGGTTAACATACAGAGATTGTGTTCCTGAGGGAATACACTGTCCTCCACTTTGCTGTTAGGCCTCATCTCCATAGCAACCAGCCTATTCCAATATCTGTAACTTTTCCCCATATTCTCCAATCTGTATTCAGAATTGTTAACATATAAAGGTTGGGGTCCTGTTACTGCAGATTAGGCCTCCTTGGAGATAGCATAAAGATATCATTTTGATATCAATAATTTGACTCTCTTCCACCACCCCTCTCCATGTGTTTGTGAGGCCCCTGGACATGTCCAGAACTAGGCTCGGCCACTAAATGCTGCAGTATCCCAAAACAATACAGGCAGGCCAGAAATAGCCAGATCACCACTTTAGGAGACCTCTCTGCAAACACCCTCATTATTATGCATCCTGTTTACAAAGGACTCCCTGCCCCGAGCAGGCAACTTGGCAAGCTGAATACTCAAATGCCAAGCACCCTGCATTTGCATACTGTCTGCCTCTTTGTCAATTCGAACCTAACTCAATCATGCTAAAATCTGACCTTTCCAAAGCTTTGTCTCATGCCCGAAACTCATTGTTTTCCCCAAGTACGGAATAGCCTGCAGTTACATTTCTCTCTATAAAAACCCCTGATTCTGAGACCTTCCTCAGATCGCTCCCAAGTTCCAGACCACCTTGCTGCTGCTTTGCTTGGCGAACCTCCCCTCAGCTCCATGTGCTGAGCCACATCAAACCCCAGCATCGCTCTCTACTCTGCCAGGCTTCAGGACAGGTTTCGTATCACCCAATTCAACAATCCCTCTCAAAATCCCCCTGTACCACTCCAACCTTTATTGTCCTTAGTTACTTGTGTGATTGTGTGTTGCATACACTGCGTGTCTGTATTTAATAAAATCTCAATTATTCTTAAACTCCGGTTTGCTTCTTGACTTAGCCTGACCCCGTAGACATTGGGTAAAAGATTCTGCTGAGTTGCCCTGCCTCTCACATTGCTAACTTGTGCTCTAGCTAATTCCCCCAAACTTAGTTAATTGAGAGTGCATATAGGTGTCCCTCCTGGGACCCCCAGTAAACAGGGTAACAGTCCTGAGGGAATGCACTGTCCTCCTCCTTGCTGCTAGGCCTTGTTTCCATAGCAACCAGCCTGAGGACCAGGAGCTCTCAAGCTGAATTTCTAAAGGCCTCTTCCTGAACTGCCAACCCCAGGATTCCATAGAATCTTCACAGCCAGCCAATCATATGAGGTCTTCTCACTTCATACAGCCAATCGTATGAGATCTTTGCCTGCCTGATGCAAACAAACAGACAAACTCACAAAAAACTTTGATTTTTATATAGTAGACTAGTAAATGTTGTGGTTTGCAATACATGTTAAGAGGATATTAGATGCTGATACTGAGTAGTTAGTCACCTTGGTTTGAAATCTCCTCCATCTTATATGACAAATTTACTGCCATATATTTACTGCTCTTATTGACATTAAGAGAAGTTTGACAGCTGAATATGCTGCCTCAAAATGTGGTAAAGTCTCCTTCTCAGGAGGTTTTTAAACTGAGGCTGGATGGTCGTCTGTTGGGAATGCTTTGATTGTGTATTCCTGAATGGCAAGGGGTTGGACTGGATGGCTCCCATGGTCTCTTCCAGTTATTCTGACATTCTATGAAATTTGAAACTAGGCTAGAACCTCCAGCCAGAAAGGATTTAGATCATCAATTGCCAAAAAACAGAAATGGGAGTGAGATGTTGCCTTCATGTCTTGGTCTGTGGTGTGAAGAGAATATTTGATTAGATAGGCTTTTGGTCTTTTTGATTTGTTTTGGCATTTTTGGGATTCCATGTGACCTCCAGATGTTCTGGGTTTAAAAAAAATGTTCTTAGGACATGCTGTGGTAGCCTACCTTTGCACTATTTGGGGTAGGAGAAAGCATTTTCTATGAAAAGCCACAAAAGCATTTCCTGAGAGGAGTCAACTTCTGAAGAAGGGGCGTTATGGGCATCCAGAAGGCCTTGAAGCAGAGCACCCATCACTGCCCCTGAACAGTCACGTAGGGGTGAGGGGGCGGGGGGCAGCTTGCTTCAGGTGGCAATGTTTTTGGGGCATCCTGGCCTGTAGCCATGATCTCAAATGCCCTGGCCATGTCCCCATGTGTCCTGGCCACACCCCCATGCACCGCAGCCATGCCCCCAAGCACAGTGGCCATGCCTCTTGCACTGTAGCCTTACCCCCTCCCCACACTCCAAGCTCATCCACTGCCCCTGAAACTTAAAAAAGAAAAAAAAATTACACCCCAAAGTTCCCTAGTGACTCTAAGGGGGCTGGGGAGGAGCAATTTGCCACATTCCTCCAACTACTATTTTCAGCCCAGAAAATACTTAAAAAACAAAACAAAACACAAAACCTCTAGGAGATCAATTTCTAGATCACTTCCTGTTGAAAAACGGGCTTCTCCTGGACCTAAAATTACTTGGGAAGAGGAGGAAGATTGGCAGCCAGCGTGGTGTAGTGGTATGAAGGTTGGTCTAGGACACTGGGAGTGTCATATCCCCACTTACTCATGGAAACCCATTGGGTGACCTCTGGCAAGTCACATTCTCTCAGCCACAGAAAAGGGCAAGAGCAAACCCTTTTTGAACAATTTCTGGCAAGAAAGCTCCGTAATAGATTTGCCTTAGGGCCACCTTAAGTCAGAAATGACTTGAAGGCGTACAACAACAATGACAACAAATGGGAGACTACTATAAATGCTAGGGGCATTTGAAGGCCAGATCTTGGGGGTTTTTTTCAACATGAGGGGTTGCTGGGAATGCTTGAGGCCACAAAAATTACTTGAAGGATTGTACTCTCCCTTATGAACCTGCCCATGTTTTGAGAACTGTTTGGGAGAGACTTCTCTCAGTCCCATCACCCTCACAGCTTCATTAGTTGGGAAGACAGGAGACGACCTTTTCAGTGGCAGCTCCCAGGTTCCAGAGAGGTTAAATGGTACCCTCCTTACTCTCTTTCCACCAACAAGTGAAGCCCTTTCTGTTTCGACAGACCTTTGAGGACTGGTTGACCAAGACTGATCCCACCTAAACAACGTGCTGTATTTTCCATTTGCTGTTTTTGTTGTGTCTTTTTTTAGTTTTATGTTTTTAACTCATTTCAATTTTTTTTGAAAGTTTAATCACTTTTTAACTTTTCAATGTTGTGCATTTCCCCCTTTTTAAAAATCTGTTATAAGCTGCCTTGAGTCCTAAACGTAGGAAAATGTGATATAGTAACAACAACAGCAACAACATGGCTATAAGTGGGCTGTGGGACACACTTTCCCCACCCCTGCTGTAGGGTAAGTGTGGGCAACCTTTTTCAACCTGAGGCCATATTCAAGTTAAAAGTAGTATTTAGGGGCCACATTGCAATATTGGTAGAGCAAAATTTAGCTGAGAAGTATAACAACAACAACAACAACAACAACAACAAACCAATAATAATATATTGCCTGCCTCTCCCCAAGGCTTAAGAGGATTATGGGAGCCAATAACTTGAGGTGAGGTATTCCAGCCTTTTAGAGTTGTGGGGAGAAAATGCAAAAGCTGAGAAATCACCAAACCATACTGTCACAAGAAAGAAAGCTGGCTTTCTGGAGAAGCCGACATGGGCCATTTCCATCTGATGCTGCAGTCTTGCTGTGAAGACAGAATGGCAGCAGTTTGCACGACACTGCTTCTGCATGACATTGCCATGGTCCCGCTGCCATCCCGTCCCCATGCATCACCATTGTGGGATGTAATCTTAATGGATTAAATCTGTTAAGTACCCACAATCATGCAATGCTCCCATACCTACCTGCCATGCAGAAAAGCAGGAAGTGCAGTGACATGCTTCCTTCTCCACTGCAGCATGGGAAGATGGCTGGCTGCAATGCAGAAGGGAGGAGTGTGTCACTCGTGCTCCCTTCTGCAAGCAACCAGGCAGCCAGCCGGGTGTGGAGGGGAGCATTCCTGTTGCACTCCCTTCCCAGCAAAGGCGCTGTTGGGACAGCAGTGAGACAATGTGTGAGAGCGTCATCATGCAGAAATGGCCATGGAAGCCTCCAGACACCAGTGTTTATCACCTTAGGAGCCCTTATGTTCTTGAGTCTCCTGCTTCCTGCATTCCAGAGGTGTAACTAATCCACTAATAACCTTAAGAATTTCAGCTAGCTTCCTACTGCCCTCCCTCTGTTCCCACAGTCCCTCTGGTAGATCTGGAAAGCCAACATCATCCCCACAGTTGAGCTTTCCTGGAATCTGTGTGGTTCATGCAGCATTAGCCACTCCAGGAAATCACTTGCCTTTACCCACATGAAGGAACTACGTTGTACCACGGAAATCCTTATAGAACCCCATGATGTATAAAACGCTTCTGTGACATACACAATGTTCCTTATGTAACTCTTTCTCCATCCCGTACAAGCAGCCCGGAGCGATGCGTACAGCAGTGTGACAACAGAGTGATAGAATTATTGCCACATATTCAAATCCTAAAACTCTTTCTTTGTCAGCTTAATCCTTTCCGGGTATATTTGGTTTGTGGGTCCTGGCATGTTTCACTTCAGTGTTTCCAAATGATTGAAACAGTTTCAGTGTAGGAGAAGGTGGGGTGGAGTTCCAGGAAGCCAATGTGTGGGAACTTGGAAGAAGTCTGCTGGAAAGTAAAGGTAAGCAAGCGACACAGGTTGGTAGGGATTTATTTGTATGTAGCATGTAAAGCATCACATGAGGCCTAACCGTTCCAAATGAGGCCTAACGCTTCACTTTATAACTCTTCACCTTTTTACCATACCTTCTTTTCCTGCTTATGTTGGATCAGTCTAATCTGGCATTACCCATGTGTGTGTGTTCCTCAAACCATCCATCTTCCATGCCGTAAGCCCAAGAGGAGCTCCTAAAGAGAGCTTTGCTTGTTATTAAAACTGTTTTATTTGAAGTTATTGCAATTTGAAAAGAGCAGTATACTAACCAGCATTTCATTAACTGTTCATTTTAAATACAGCCACAATCTTTCACTTAAATATCTAGAATTTCATGAAGTCAAATTCAATGAGAGTAACAATAAGATTACATAATTTTAATCACCTTTCCAAAATCTTTTTAACTTGATTTTTTAACAAGATTTTTGTCAGGATGGATATCACAATATAAATATGAAGCTGGATTTAGAGAAAAAGAATTCTGTATGTGCAGTAAAGATTTCCTGGCATCTCTCCCCCGACAACTGCTGTCTGCCCATGCACAGACATCTCCAAAGCTGCTCAAGAGGTTCTAGAAATCCTTTTTTCAACACATCTAAGGTATCTCTTTGGACCTTGGGCTACAAAAGCAAAATGAGTTAGCAGGTCCTCCTTGCCCGCCACCGGCAGAATGGAAGGTCACCATCTATTCTGAGAAGTGCAGGACTCTTTCCTCTACTGTCTCATCTCCCCTCTGAGTAAGCTGAGTGCAAACTTAGGCCACTTTCACACTGCACTTATAGTGCTGATATTCTACTTTCGGCCTCCTATGGAATCCTGGGGATTGCAGTTTAGGATGGGGCATTTAAGAATTCTCAGCTAGAGAGCTCTTTGGCCTCAGTAAACTACAAACCCTAGAATTCGACAGGATGTTGGAAGTGGAACAATAGCACTATAATAATGTAGTGTGGAAAGGCCCTGGGACATTTTGAAAGCAGCTGAAAAACTGGGATAACAAAGGATTAATCAGGATTGTCCCTGCCAAATTGGGAAAGCTGGAAAGCATGCAGAAAGGGCTTAGTGAATTTTTTGCTCAATGTGAAATTGCTCTGAATTTTCTTTTCAAAAAAGAAAAACTTTGTGTGGTACTTCTGAAACCAGCCATTTCATAAAGCTTAATCTGATTATTATTTTAATACATCATTTCACTCCTGTCCATTTTTGAATTTCAGAGATTCTTGCCACTTTGTCTCATTAAAAAGATAATATATATAGAAAAATGAATAGAAGTACAAAACAGGTCCATTTTATTTCTTCCCAAGCACACACACAGAGGTTATTATTCATTTCTGTCTTCTTCCTGTGTGAAAGAAATAAATAGAAATAAGAAAACACCCATTGCAGACAAGAATTTCTCAGATGTGAACCTGATGGCACAATCTTATATATTTCTACCCAAAAAGAAGTCCCACTGAGTTCAGTGGGATTACTCTCAGGTTAATGATCATAAGGTTGCATCCCCCAGGTATTTTAACGTTGTGTGTGCCTCTCCACCCCTTCTATGAAGAGTAACTTTAGCCATTAGGAAGGGCAGCAAGAAGTCTACGTAGGTTACTGCAGTGTGTTGTATGTGGAGCTGTCTTTGAAAGGAGTCTGGAAATTTCATTTAGTCCAGAAGCTATGAAACTGCTAACTGGGACTGGGTGGCACAATCATATTGTATCAGTAGTCTGCTGTCATTGCTGTCTTTCAGTCTGTTTCTTAACCCATTTGGAAATGTTGTATTTTTGTTAACTTTTTAATAATGTTGTGAAATCATATTGAATTAGTATTTCTTCTCCCTTCTCCTACTTCCTCCAATGAGATATCATACAGAAAACACATTAACACTAGTCTTTCTGCACAAGATGCCATAAACGGATCTTTTCTGTAGTTAAGGCAGAGTCTCTTGAAATGCAGTAGCGACTCTGTGTTCTGCACCTCTCAGCATTAATGCTGAGAGGTGGAGTGTCTCTTCTGCTTTTTGCCCCACTCCACTGGCCCTGATTTGGCCTGTTGCTGGTGCCGCCATTTTCTTAATGCACAGTAAAGTGCATTTAACGTTTCCACATTGAGGCAGCGTACGGGAAATATGTGGATGATGCAGCACAAAACAGTTTTTTTTTCTGTAGTTCAAATAACGTGTCCTAGCTACCGCTTTTAGATGAGATGGCTACTGGATTGCTATGATGTCGTGCGGAACCTCGGCCCCTGAAATGAATACAAGCGGTAGCTACTACATTTTAGTGATGCCATGTGGATATGGCCTCAAAGGAGCCACATTGGCTGCCAATTCACTTCTGGTATGAATTCAAGTTGCTGGCTATGACACTTAAAACCCTTGAAGGAGCACCTCTCTCTGCCTCCCTCTCCCTACCTAAGAACTGCTGATGGGGAACTGCTCAGTATCCCACCAGTGGGAATGATATGCTGGGACATGGTGTTATGCCCAGTTTATGAAATGCTTTCTCCTTGGAGGCCCAGTTGGCCCAACACTGATCTCTTTTAGGCACCAAATTATTAAAATATGCCTTTTTTAAAAAAAAATTAAAGACTTTTAGTGCCGAGTCTCATTACTCCTTAAAATGAGTAAGAAGGGCTCTTTCTCTTTCTCTTAAAATGAGTAAGAAGGGCTCTTTCAGCCTTTTCTGCTGTTTTAATCTTCTGATCTATTAAATATCATTTTATCCTGTCTAAATTATTCTATTGGTTTTATCTGGAGTTATTTTAATTATATCTCTTGAAAGGAGGCAGAACAGAAATGTGAATATTCAGTCTATTGTCTTGGCAGTCTAGGGTGGCTCTTGTTATACCTTAAAGAAAGAGTTGTAATCATGTGGCCTTCCAGATGTTGTTGGACTGCAAGTCCCAGCCAGCATAGCCAAGAATAAGGCATTCTGAAAGTTGCAATGTAACAACATCTGGAGGCCTACATAATTGCTTACCTCTACTCTAAAGGTTTGTTATTTTTATCAGTGCAGGTTAACCTCTTTAATTTCACCCACTCATGATTTTATAATTGTCTACTACCTTCCCCCATTAGTTGATTTCTTTTTTAAAAAAATAAACTGCCAAATTATACATGTTATTCCTGTTTCCACATTAAAATATATTTTAGACGCTTGATAGAAATACCTGTCTAGAGGTTAACCTCTGTCTCATGGACTGAACAAAGATCTTTCATCACCATATATGCATCAATCCAATTCTCTATGCTAGGATGTCCCTGTCACCACTAAACAATGTTCCTCCTTGGCCTCTCCCACCTTAGTATGCACATGAGTCAACACTCATTGGCTGCCTGATGGAGTGGGCTGCAGTTCACTAATTCAATAAATTATGCAAATATTTAAGGATTCAGTAGACTTTCTTTTGTTGATTTGCACTTGTTTTTATACTGTTTAGTGTGTGTGTGCCTATCAGAATAGTAAACTGCTCCAGGAGAGCCCTGGGATTCTCCAGAAAACACTCCAGCCAGACTCGTTCAATTGCTGTGCAAAACTTGAAGGTATGTGGCTGGGGAGTGGTTATATAAATTATGTACTGACCTAATCCTGTGCTTATTCGTCTGAGTGGGATCTGTTCCATCATCATCATCATTAGAAGCAAGGCCAACCCTATTATTAGACAATCATGGGCAGTGGGGCGGGGTGAAGGAGGGGGCACAGAGTGGCCAAGGACACTATACTGGTGGCAACACTGGTGGTAACACTGCTACTCATCTGCTTAAGATGGAAGGGTGTGGAAATGAGCTTTCCTAACCTGATGGCATTGCACAAATGGCAATGCTGGGATTGTAATACTACAACGCTCTAATAGCATCTAGTGTGGCAATGGCCTATGATTCCTGGTGAAATAATGCTCCAAATTCTACTGTCAGTCCCAATTATAATAGTCACTGCATCCATTGGATTTACATATGTGTTGACTCATTATTCAAAAATTGATTGAATGAGCCTACTCCAGATGGAAGTGACCAACAGGGTTGTTTTTTGCACAGTGACAATTTTCCTGAATTTTCCTGTCAAAATGTACAAATAGAATATGTGTATATATGTTATGTTATATATATGTTATGTTATATCATCATGGGGAATGTATATTTTTTATCTTTTATCTCTCCTACTAATTCCTCCTTCCCTTCCATTGTTTTGTTGAATAAAAATAAATAAATAAAAAAGAACAAATAGAATTATATTACAAGTCATTAGCTACCTAAGCCTGAACTATTCCTGAAATACTCAGATACTTAATGAGTCATATCTTTTCCTGTTCTGAGTTGTTTGTTTCCTTAGTATTCAGAGTTGTTAAAAGAACAGAGCACCTTCATTTTTTTAAAAATGGAAACTATCACATTAATTTTAGATGACCATACATTAACTTATTGAAAGAGAAAGTTTTCCATAATGAAATTACCATATAATCGCTGTATTCCTAGTCTATCATCTCGTGGAAGGCGAAAATTATTTGGATTCACATAAGAATAGGTAGGATACATCAATGCACCACGAACGTTTGAGTGAGCCAGACCCAAGGAATGACCAAACTCATGTGCTGCAACCAGGAAAAGGTTGATTTCTAAAACAGAGGAAGCAGAGCAGAGAAGCCATCATGACTATGACATATATCATATCTTATGTGTTCTGTAAGTCTTACCAAATTCAGAGTTAACAGCAAGTAGAAGGAGAGACTGAATGCAAATAATACATCACACAGTGTTTCCATAAATATTATATACAAGTACCATATTTGTCGGTATATAAGACGCACCCGTGTATAAGACGCACCCTATTTATACAAAAGCAAATACTATTTGCTGGTGTATAAGCCGGCATATAAGCCACACCCCATTTTCAAACAGTAATTTTTGTGAAAAAAATTGAGGCTTATACACTAGCAAATACAGTATGTAAAAATCCCATGTAATGCCCCTCTAGGACATATAAAACCTTGGATACTGTTGCTGTAATAAACATCCAATTTCTGGACAATATAGCATATTGAGGAGGGAGCAGGCTTGTTCTTTACCACTCCAGAGACTAGGATAAGGAGCAATGGATTCAAGCTGCAGGAAAGGAGATTCCACTTGAACTTCAGGAAGAACTTCCTGATGGTCAGAGCTGTCTGGCAGTGGAATATGCTGCCTCGGAGTGTGGTGGAGTCTCCTTCTTTGGAGGTTTTTAAGCAGAGGCTGGATGGACTTCTGTTGGGAGTGCTTTGATGGATGTTCCTGCATAGCAGGGGGTTGGACTCGATGGCCCCTGGGGTCTCTTCCAACTCTATGATTCTATGATTCCATGATTCCATATGAGTTTCTATGTGTTACACACAAACACAAACAGAGGAAATTATGTGTTGGTTCATGAGGTCTACTCCCCCCCCCACCCTTTGTTAGTACCTTGTAGATGGGTTTAGTGATACCCCATTGAACATTTTATGCACATAGAGCAATGGTTTTAACTTTCAGTCCTTAAGAAGTTTTGGACTTCAACTGCCAGAACTCCAGCCTACATAGCTAGGAAATTATTTACCAAGTTTCTTTTGAAAAATAGCAATGACTAATTTCAGCAATTTTCTTACTGCTATAAGGAAGTCTTCAAAAACTATGCCATTTTCAAATGTTACTTGCAATTTGGGACCTATTCTGCACAAAATTTTCATATGGTTGTCTTGCACAGAAAACAGCATTTTCTGCATGGGAAATAATCTATAGTTTATATAGAAATATTAATTCCTGAGCAGAAAAAGTTGTTTTCTGCATAGAAAATGCTGTAAGTTGAAGATTTGTTCTGCGTAAAATTCGCACATGGTTGGTTTGCATAGAAAACAGCATTTTCTGTAGAGGACATACACCTACATTAAAATATTATTTTCCATGCAGTAAATGCTATATTGTGCACAGAACAACCATGTGTGAATTTTGCACCAAATGAGTCCAGAACTATGAAAAACTATGAAGATTCAGTCCAGGAATTCCTATCATCAGGGTTGCTTCACTCTTGAGAAACATGTTTTTCAACCATTTTTCAATTCTTTTCAAATATTCTTTCCATCTCTAAACACAACTAATGGACAGGAATCTGGAAGGCCAAATTATAAAACATCTAGACAATCAATGATTGAGAACCACTGGCATAGAGCAACTAATAGGGAAAAGGAGTCCCACATGTTTGTCTGCCAAGTGGGAGAAACAGTCGATTGTAGTTTGTATTTCATGTAATAATGTAATTTCTGAATGAAAGAAAAACTGTAAATCAAGGTGCAGGGAGGCACACCATCTGTATTTTAATGAAATGACATTACCTCTATTGGTTTCTGACCACAACTCATCCTCATCAAAGTGGGCGTCTCCACCCGTGTCTGGTCCGGGAGCAAAAGCGTGAGCCAGTGTTCCACCTCTCCCATCAAAAGGGTAGAAGTCACCATGGGCTGAATAAGATGAGAAAACCATAATATTACCAGCAAAGCAAGACACTCCCATATCTCATTTCTATTGTGTCCAACCTCTTCAGATTTGCTCATATTCCATGTTAGAGCTTGGAAAAAGAAGCCTTTTAAGGTTGAAGTTCCCAGATTCCCCAGTCACCAGTGTCAGTAGCTATACTGGTTGGAATCTGTAAGTTGCCATTTCCAAATTTGGGGACCGGATGTTTTTATATTATTGCATTATTGTGTTGAAATCTAACATCTCCCAAGCTGATTTTTGCTTTTGCAATGGCACTTCTGATGACAATGGGGCTTTTCCTTCTGCCTCTTTGCACTGGTCAAAATATATTCTAGAGAGCCCTCCCATCATCAGAGCAGATTTTGAATGCATGTGGAAGTTCTGGGGAGAAGAAAATGCCCCTTCACTGTTTTCTTGATAGAACCATTCTGTTGGTGGTAAAGATTAGTTAGATGCTGTCCATAGATGCCAAAACAATGCCCCCCAAACACATCTCCCTGGATGTTTTTGGACTCCATCTCACAGAAATCTCAGCCAGCTTGGGCAAGGGCCAGAGATGCCAAAAGCTGTAGTCCAGCAGTATCTGAGGACACAAAGGTGGAATTACTATGTTAAAAGTATAGTGTGCCCAATTGCAATAATAGCATTCAGCTTTAACGTCATTAAAAATATGTGCACACACATCTACTTTATTTTGCTTCATGAATGGCTAAGCATGGACTAAGTCATCCCCTCCTGTTCAGTGCTGGCTATTAGCCTCCATGTTGGTAAAGAGAGTGAGTGCATTCCAGGCTTTGGTCTGAACCTTAAAAGAGCTCTCCAAGCTGCTAAACTTATTCTGGGGGTAGGTTTAAGCACCTTGGATAGTATCTTTAAAGTAAAATGCAGACTGGATCTTCCTACTCACAGACATGGAAGACATTAGCAACTATTGCTCCTATTAGAAGTCAAAGATGTATTTCTTATTTCTATTTCAACTCCCCACCTGCCATAGCTCCAGCAATTCCAACCCATTCTCTTCTGTCTCCAGTATATGTCATTGTGATTGTTATGACGGGCTAATTTAGTCTGGGGCAGAAGTTGCTTTCTGGAGCTTGTTCTGATGAGGACCTAAATAATAACTCTGGGGTCTTATTGTCTTGCTTAAGTTAAATTGAATTGATGTATATGTATAGCTAGTTAGCAAAGGGATGGGGAATCTTGTTGGAAAATTCCAGCATTCTCTCTCCCCCTACACTTGTTCTAAGACAAACAGGGCTTAGCTACCACAGAGTTAATTTTCCTTTGCATGTAAAAGCCCTCTAGCCTCAACTGTTGCTCTGTGTTATTTAAAATGACTGGCTATGGTATCCAGATCATGTGACTCAGGATACACCTTGGAGTCTGTCCTTGACCTTATATAGAAGACCATGGCTCTCTCTCTTTGTTTGCCCGTTTTTCAATCTTGCTTCTAGCGCTGTCTCTCTGCTATGCTAACCTCTCTCCACCAAGAAGTTGGTGAGTTAAGAATGAAGCTACTATCTTCACTAATCCTTTTGTTAGTTAGTTAGGATCTAGTTTCTCCAATGCATATGTAATTGTAAAGTTTATTAGTAAATCTTCTAAGTTTCGAACCTGAAATTGCCTGCCTTGTTTTGCTTTCCAAGTCAGTCTCATTTCAGGGAAGGCACACAAAGATTGGGACATACTCTTCCTGCAACTCTGCTAAAGGAAGACTAATTCCTAACAATTTTAACTCTCATAGAATTTCCCCCACAGGGCTAACGCCTTGGGAAACTAACTCTCAACAAATCTTTATATATATATGATAGATCTTGTATCATCATCGTCATCACCATCTCTCCAAGATGAGTTTTTATAATTAAGCTTGCCACTCATCATGACTATTCTGTATTTTGGAACCAAAGCATATCCAGTATTTTGGTGGACTAGAATAGGAATGGACAAAATGTGGCTTATGAGTTTGATGTACCCCTAAGGCTGGTTTTGTGGCACTCAGAGCCCTCCAGGAGTCATTTCTTTGCACCCATATGTCATTTAGGGAACTTGGGGGCAATTTTGGCTTATTTGGAACTCCCTGTCACATCCTGTTGTTGTAAAAAAAAAAAAGGCTTCTTCTGGACCTAAAACACCCTAGAGAAAGCCAAAAATGTGGCAGAAATGCTCCTATGCTGCCTAATTGGCATTAAGGGACATCTGGGGCAATTTTAATGTCTTTTTTTTTCACAGGGCATGCAGCAGACAGGTCTCTTAGGAAGGCAGTGTATCCCCCTCACCCCTGACAATTGCCCACCATTGGAATAGAAGAATGTATGGATTTGCTGACTACAAAGATTGAGAACAAAAATAATAAAATATTCACTTTGGTTCTCAGTGGACTCTTGGTTGGATTGTTCTCAGTGGTATTGTGGTAAATTTTGCTCCCACGGAGGTCCTCAGGTTGACAGTTCCCACAATGATATCCCCAAAGAAAGTCCAAAAATCAGGCAGTTGTTGTATATAAAAAACCAATTTCTACTAATTTTCATCTTCATTAGGAGAGGTCTTTTGTAAGACTCACTCAGGATCAAGCCATCCCAACAATATACTTTGGATTACAACAGAAAACAGTTCTTAACAATATACTGTTGCTGAGAAAATCCATTTGCCCTCCAACTAATGTGGGGATTGCAGCTAAGCATAGAAGAAGCAGTGGTGCCCCAGGATAGTGGCAGAGAATTTGGCCATTTCTGCCCTACACTGTTATAATGCTATTATTCCACTTTCAACATCCTGTGGAATTCTGGGGTTTGTAGTTTACTGAGGCCAAAAAGCTCTCTGGCTGAGAATTCTAAACGCCCCTCCCTAAACTGCAAATCCCAGGATTCCATAGGATGTTGAAAGTACACTATAGCATGATAAATAGCTGTATAACAGTATAGTGCAGAAATGGCTTTAGTCTCTGCTAATTAAAAAAGTCCTGGAACTTCAGCACCATGTGCCATAATTCCTCTGGACTTTTTAAAGTCAATTCCTCACACATTTACCACAAAGTGGACAGTTGTTGTATTGTTCTATATAGCTCTGGTTTCAACTTTAAGTCATTTTAGAGCTTTACAAGCTTTTATTCCAGCTTAGCCCCGTAGGACCCACACGGGCCAGGAGGTCATAAACTTCCCTTGAGATTCCTCCAAACTAAACTTTATGCACTCTCCAAATGATTTATGTATATTTATTTATTTATTTATTTATATACAATCAAATTTATATACCTATCCAACATCTTATTCTATTTCTTTTTCTTCTTCTTCTATTGCTCTTCTATCTTAATCTACATATATAGATACCTCTATATCTTTTATGTATCTAAATAAATTTCAATTACATGTCTTATATATTCTACTTTGTCTTACATATGTCTTACATATGAATTCTTTTTCTACTTTGTTCTGAGTTTTATGAGCATCCTTCTATATAAAAATTATATACAAATAGGGAATATGTTTAATATCATGTTCTTTCTGTAAAATATCCAAATCCTAAGAGATTTGATATGTAAGTATGAAAATTAATCAGAACTTGGGAAAGTTACTTTCAAGATTACAACTCCAGAATACTTCAGCAAGCACAACTTAGTGGCTGAGGATTCCGAGACCTGTGATCCAGAAAGTAACTTTTCCAACCTCTGCAACTGACAGTCAAAACAAGACTGACTTACCACCAGATGCAAACTGAATTTCGATATCAGCAGGTCCTGTCGTTCTTGTGAACTGGAGAGGGGTCACATCACTCCAAACCTGAAAGGCCCTTGCTATGGCTGTTTTCACTTTGTCTTCAGACATGTCTGGGGTATAGTTATTAATCCTTTGGGCAAAGAAGAGAAATATTGTACTAGTAATTAGGAAATAACCACTTCTTTAATCACCTTTCAAAAAAGGTGGAATACAACTTACCTATAAGTCAATGAATTCTTATTCCATTTTGGTGTTCCTGGAAAGGTACTATAGTCCAAAATATCAGGAACTCCACATCTGGGCTGTTCCATTACTTCCACAGTTTCTGTGTCAATTTCTCCTGTTACAGTCAAATGGAAAAACCTCTGCAATTTTCTGATACGATCCTCCAGGGTCTCCTTGATTGCTTTATTTATGGTTGGAAAGAACTTATCAAGGTAAGCCTGGTTATGCAAAGACAGAGGGAAGTCAGTTAAGTGTGTGTCTGTAATAATACTGATGGAATATAAACATTTAACAAACATCATTTCAAGACATTTTACCTAGAATTTGGAACAGTCACATTATGAACTACAGCATTCAGAATACTCCAGGAGATCTGCACAGTGGATATAGAAACTGTGGCCCTCCAGATATTTCTAGACAGCAACTGTTACAATTCCTTCCCATTGTTCATGCTGGCAGGAAACTCTGGGATCTGTAGTCCAAAAATAGTCATGTTTCCAAGCTCTGAATTTTCTAATCCCCTTTAATGGAGATTAATATTCATAGAACCAGGTATCTTCATTCATTTTTTATGGGTTGGATCCATACTTTGGCATGCTTTGAGTAGTTAAAATAGGGTTTGAATTAGTTATAATTAACCTGTCATATATATTTCAGTGAGACTACTCTTCAGTGGCAGATATACGGGAAGACGTCATACACTGCAGAAATGTCACTTAATGAATCTCGACAACAAATGCCATTCTCAAAATACAGCAGCCCAACACTACCGGTGCAGTTCCATGCAAGGGCAGACAAGACTTTAAGGGGTTACATACCTCTATGAATTTGAGATCCTTGAGCTTTAACAGTGAACTACTGGACCTTTTGTGAGCTACTGGAAAGGTGGAACTGCAAGGGAGCAGCATCAGAAAGCATAGCAGTATCACATGCCTCATGGTGGAAGTTGTTGGTCTCTGTTGAATGCAGCTTGCCTTTGACCATCAGTGTTTCACAGCCTGAGAGGCCAGAGTTTATATAAGCCTGACTGGTGACATGTTGTAAAAGTCCAGATGACTCACTTTATGGCATTTGCCTGCCTTTTTGTTCATGTTTCTAAACCTTTTCCCCCCAACTGTCACGATTCCAAAATGATTATGAGGAAGCATTAAATGATATCTCACCCACCTTCTCCTTATTGTTGACATTTCCATTGATGTCATACCTGAGCAGGAGGTGTTTTGTTTCTCGTCTCCTCTATCCCCATCTCTTCTTTCATCTGCAAAAACCACAGGATATAGGGAAGTTGGCTCCTCTAACCTCAGCCAATACATCTCCTGTACAACCTCACCTTTTTTTTTTCACTTGCCCAATCCTTTGTTTGCCACTTTGAGACTCATTGCAACATTTCCCGTCTGCAGAAAAACCTGGACAGGTAGAGAAGTGCAAAACTGACAACTTGGTCACGATTTAGTTGTGTATTTAAAACTGTGATATAGTGCACTTTTTTTAAAAAAAAGTATCTGTCAAAAGATAAGTATTGGAGAGCTTGTGGTCCTCTTGTATGTTATTGGATCCTTCAGTCCAAGGCAGCATATTTTCCAAAATTTCACAGATGAAAACTGCGACACATGTAGCCAAGCACCATTGGAGTGTGGTCAAGATGGCAGAAGTTATTAATGAGGAAGAACACACAAGTCAGAAGACATTGCAGCAGTTTGCTTTTGCCTGAGCCTCCCGGGCAGGGCAATATTTCACTCCTCTCCCCACTGCTAGGTTGAGTACCAAACACTTTTGCACTTTGAACTCAGTTTCAGCAACTGAAGTAAGCAGAGGAAAAAGGGGCTAAGTGGGAGAAGAGAGAAACTGCAACATTTTAAAAGTACCTGAAAAAGTGGGACAACAGAGGATTAATTGAGACTTTCCCTGCCAAATCCACATATGGATATGAAATCAACACGTCATCTCTTTTCCAAACAGGGAGTTCCATTCCAATTTTAAATTCAATTGGAAGGACAAGACACTGTTCCCCTCTCTCCTCTACCTTTGGTTGAGCTAAGTAATTGAGAACTACATTTGCATGTTGAACTCAGTTTGCAGCAATTGAAATAAACTGAGGATGAAGAGGGAAAGTGGGATGAGGTGAGAGAAACTGAGACATTTCAAAAGCAGCTGTAAAAGTGGGATGACAGATTATTAATCAGGACTGTCCCTGCCAAATTGGGACGGTTGGAGAGTGTGAGTCAAGGATCAGGGATGACAGAAGAGCAATGAATTCCTTGTAGATCCGTAGTTGATTCAGCTGTTTGGACTGGCTCAAGTGGTTGGATAATATGTTGGATAATATGCTTTCTCCCAGATCAGATTCATATCTAATATATAAAAGTCAAAGTTTGTCTGTGTCAGGCGAAGACCTCATATGATTGGCTACCTAAGAAGATTCTATGGAATTCTGGGGTTTGCAATTTAGGGAAGGGCCTTTAGAATTCTCAGCTTGACAGCTCTTGGGCCTCAGACAGGCAGGTTACTATAAAGATGAGACCTAGCAGCAAGGAGGAGGGCAGTGAATTTCCCTCAGTAACCCAACCTCTGCATGTTAACTCTGAATACAGATTGCATTAGGGAATATGGGGCAAAGTTACAGTTACTAGACAAGACAGTTTGGGGAATTAGAGACACAGGATCTCAAATCTTCCTAACAAGCATTACTTATGAGAAAATAAAATCCTGGGCAACCCCAGGTATATATGGTAGTATGAGGATAAAATGACAAGGAGGTGAAACTCAAGTGCACTCCCTCACTACATTTTCAGTGCATCATGCACAGTGGGATTTTCTATTAGTTGTTCTTATTGTTTTGCTTCTGAAGCATGTTCATCTCAAGATCCCTATTAAACATTCCTCAGAGGGAACTGAATTTAAGCTATTCACTTTTGCTTTGGGATTCTCCTTTTCACAGTAAGTTTACAACCCTGGAGAACTGGAATACACACAGAGACTAAGAAGAGCGCTGCTAACTCAGGTCTATTACACCAGCATTGGACTTCCCATGTTGAAAAATAACAAGAATCACAGAATTATAGAGCCAGAAGAGAATCCAAGGGCCATGTACTTCAACTCCCCACAGTGCAGGAATCCATAGCACTCCTGGAAGCTGTATAAACGTTGTTTAAAGATCTCCATAGAAGGAAAGTCCACTGCCATCTGAGGCAGAGCAACAGTCTATCGTATCCAGCACTGGTTTCCATGTTGATGTCCTATCCAGGTAGCCAGCTGCAGTTCACAGTCCTCCAATGGAATCTATAGTAGCAGCCACAGACAAGGTTTATAAAGCCTTATCAGTCTTTCCCCCCGCCTCAGTGGTTCAAGTCAGCAATAAATTCAGAGTTTCAGTTCAAAGGAATATCCAGCAGCAGTAGTCAGCATACAAAGTGAGGGTCAAGGTTTTCCAGGAACGCGAGCCAAAGATCCAAATGAAGAACTTGTTGCTTCCACCAGTAATAGCAGATGTTTGCAATGGATTTCGCCCAACCCCATCCCTTGAATTTATTAGCCAACAGCCTCCGCAGCTGTTTGCCTAATCAATGCACCTTCTTTATATAAATATTCTGAATCTGGTGGGCTCTACCTTTCTCTTCTGCACTGTGCTGCAGTAGGTATTATCCTGTTTGTGGCTGTGTGTTATGGCCATTAGGGAGGATTCTGTCTGTGTTTGCATCTGAGTCCTGGGGCTGGGGCATGACAGTTGGCCAACTAAGTGCCTCAGAAAGGTCCACAAACAGACCTCCTTCAGTGTTGCCTACTAGTAACTGGCACTCAGAGGCATTCTTCTTCCCCGCTTGACTGGCAGTGCTTCTCTGTGGCTTCAGACAGCCTTCCCAGCCCAGATCTGTAGGTTCTCTTCAGTGAAGATGAAACAGATTGGACATTACCAGTGCAAGGGTGGACCCAGGGTTTATAAAATTAAAGCATCAGGATTTTTTTGATTAGCCAAGACCATATCATCTCCCCCGTCTAGCATCTCTGTCCCCTCTCCAAGGCCAGAAGAAGGTAGCTGAGACCCTGGAGCAATTCCACAAAATAGAATCTTGTTTTTGCAGATGTGGGAGCTCTGCTGTTAGAGTGCTGGATTTGTGTTGGAGCAGGTCAGGCCTGACACTCCAAAAACCCAGTCTTTATTTATTGATTTGTTTAAAGTATTTATAAATCAGAGAACCAATATGGTATAGCAGTTTGAGTGCTGGACCAAGACTCTAGGAGATCAGAGTTGGAATCCTCGCTGAGCCATGGAAATGCAGCTGAGTGATCTTGGGCAAGTCACACTCTCTCAGCCTCAGAGGGAGGCAAAAGCAAATCCCCTCTGAACAAATCTTGTCAAGAAGACCTGGTGATAGTTTTGTCACCATACTTATATTGGAAATGATTTGAAGGCACATGACAACAACAATTTACCTCTTGATAGCATTTCAGCATAAGGAACACGCATAAGTATATGTGTTTGTGCAGTGACAGTAACAACATCGGGCCCCTAGCTATGTGGGACCCTGGAGCATTTCCTCCAGTTGCACCACCCAGTCTTGCCCTTCCTTTGGTGATGTTTCCCTAGAGTTACATAGCCCTGCAGGGTTACTGGAGTGAAATGAAGATGGCTGGCATTGTTAAATGAAAAGTATTTGAGGAACCACATTTGCATATGTGTTATGCACTATGTCAGTGTCACATAATACATTCTCCACCAGAAAATAATTATGCATCAGAGGGGTGTAGCAATGAGGGAAAGGGCAAATGAGGGCACTGCTTCCCCAAAATAAGAATTCTGTCTTCCCCAGTGAAATTTTAATTCAGTCCCCAAATTTCTAGCATTGCAATAGTTTAAAACTTCATTACAACATTTAGAAACAGAATTAAGACATCCAAAGAAAAAGAGCAAGCAAGTTGCTGAGGGAAGGCAGATATAGCAGAGTTCTAGCTGTGAATTATTTTGAATGTATTACTGGAAATGGGAGGAATGAATGAAAAATTCATTGTGATCAGAATTGATATTGGGGCTTTAATTCTCCCCACCCTGCAAGTCTTAGGTTGTTTCTGAACTATACCGTTATATTGCTATTATTCCACTTTCAACATCCTCTGGAATCCTGGTGCTTGCAGTTTAGAGAAGGACCTTTAGAATTCTCAGCCAGTGAGCTCTTTGGCCTCAGTAAACTGCAAACCCCAGAACTCCACAGGATATTGGAAGAAGAAGAATAGCACTGTAGCAGTGTAGTGTGGAAATGGCCTTTTTGATTTTAATTTCTGTCAGATTGGCTTTGACTTATGGTGACTCTATGATTGAGAGACTTCCATGACACTCTGTTTTTCACAACCCTACTAAGATCTTGGCTTCCCTGATTAAGTCTGTCACCTGTGATATGATCTTCCTACTGCTTTCCACTTTGCTGAGAATTGTTGTCTTTTCTAACGAGTCATGTTGACTCATGGTGCATCCAAGGCATAGTAGCCTCAGCTCAGTCATTGTGGCTTCTAGGGAGAATTTAGAGGGCAAGTCTGAGCCCAGTAAAATCAGTGTTGCATCTATCCCTGCTCTAGGGTTGTCAGCATGAAAATTGGAGATGGTTCCTGTACCTTTAATGGTGGTTTAGAAGAAGGGATTTCAGCAGGTGGTATTTGTTTCCTGGTTGCATGGCAAGCAACACCTGTTGAAATTCTTTCTTCTCCACAAACATTAAAGATACAGGAGCCATCTCTAGTTTATATTCCCACATACCCACCTTGCTAATGGCAGATAGCAATGTTGTGGCGAGGAAAAGATGAAGACCTTCAGGTTGTTCCAAAACAGAAAGCTTTATTTTCCAAACCATTTATTTACTGCGCAGGGCAAGCAGCGGATATATAATGTCCAAAACTGCCAGCCCCGATTGATTAAAACACTTAGTTCTTATACCTTTGGTCAACAGCGTCAGTAATCAATCACATTTCTAGTCTACGCCAGCCATTACATTTGGAGCTTAATACCACCCCCAAAACAAGGGAACAAAGGCCTCAGTCACCAAATAACACAAAGATGAGGCGAAAGTGTATGCTTGACTCCCTTTTACTTCCCAGGCACCTAAGCATAGTGTTACAAGGCCAATCATACTTTCAAACCGAGATAAGGCAGGGACATCTGCTGTCCAATTCACTTATTTTTCTACTCATGCAGTACTTCTCTGAATTTAACTCTTTCAGCAAGAGGGACACCTAGACTGCATAGGTTCCCATGCCTTCCTGTTCTAGCCACAGCTTAAAATGTGTTTGCCTATGCTTATGAAATTTTCAGTGCAGAGAACTGGTCTTTCATTGCTGGATTGTGACTCAGCTGACTGGGTCACACTCAAGTGCAATGATTCTTAATCTATTTTAATCTAAGAAGGCAAAAGCAAATCTCATGATAGGATTGCCTCAGCTTCACCACAAGCATAAATGACTTGAAGGCACATAGCAGCAACAACAACGGTGTTGTTTCAATCAACTACTATTAATTCTTCCTATTGATTTCAAGGGGCTTCTGCATGACCAGCTATAACTGAACAGTGAAATACAAAAAGCTGGCCCAGTGTTGTAGTTCCCTTAGTCTCACTGTCAATTATAGTGGCCCTCAGGTCTTAAACAACTGAAGACTGGGGATAAATATGATTTAGGTGTGGCATTCATTCTGTCAGCTTTGTCACTGGCTTGATTTCAGGTTGGTCTCGTAATTTAAATAAACCTAAATGGTGATCACCTGTTTCTGAAGTATAAACAATCTTTGAACCATCTTGTGGGAACCAGACTGTTTTATCTACCCACAGCCTCCTACAATGCATGAGAGAGCTTGGAAAATCCCTCAGTCATGAGGAAGTTCCAGTGGTTAAGTGACTTCAAAAAGTATAACAATGTGCCCTTGAGCTCCATTTATTTTTGGAAAGCTTAAGATTCAAATAGTTAATTGTCACGTTCTTTTCCTTATTGATTTGTATGCTGTAGAATCTCTTTAACAATGGCTTGGATCACTACTTAGTCATGCCTAGAGCAGTCTCACTGAAATCAATAGGACTATCTAGGCGGCTAATGTAAGTTCCATTAATTTCAGTGGGCCTACTCTAAGAATGATAGTCTGGTTCTCAAATCCAATGCAATGGGTCTAAATCAGTTATCTCATTTCAGCAGACATATTCATGAATTATCCTTGATATTCTTTAAAAAGGGTGAGACAGTTATGGCCATATTGAAGATCAAAGATTCATAGCGTCATAGAGCTGGAAAAGACCACAAGGTCCATCGGTCCAACCTCCTGCTCTGCAAGAATACACAATCCAATCATTCTTGATAGATGGCCATCCAACCTCTGTTCAAAAACCTCCAAAGAAGGAGACTCCACCATGCTTCCTGGCAGTGTACTCCACTATTGAACTGCTCTCACTGTCAAGTAGTTCTTCCTAATGTTTAGATGGAATCTCTTTTCCTGATATTTGAAGCCATTGCTCTGTGTCCTAGTCTCTGGAGCAGCAGAAAACAAGCTTGGTTCCATATGATATCACTTGAAATATTTAAACATGGTTATCACGATGACTGGCTTTATTTTTAAATTTTGTTGTTGTGTTCAAATTACTGTGATGTGATGTTATTTTTGTTGTTCTGATGGTTTAGTAACAAAAAAAGGTGGGAAAGATGGGATGAAAATGTTGAAAATAAAAATAATTTCTGTACATATTCTTGGTGAAGTCAATCCAGGAATACAGGAAGTAGACTCATAATGTGTCATAGAATTGGTTTATCTAACCCAGTATTGTCTACTTTGATTAGCAGCAAGGTTTAGACAGGATTTTTTCATAGTCTCACCAGGAGATGCTCAGGATCAGACCTGGATTTTAAAGTAATGACGCTTAAGTTAGCAATTTCCATAGA
This sequence comes from Ctenosaura bakeri, assembly GCA_948474755.1. Taxonomy (NCBI): domain Eukaryota; kingdom Metazoa; phylum Chordata; class Lepidosauria; order Squamata; family Iguanidae; genus Ctenosaura; species Ctenosaura bakeri. The sequence continues at coordinate 159,645 of CAOLHI010002257.1, forward strand.
GGGAATCATGTTAGTCTGTTGCAGTGGAAGGAAAAAAGAAAAGAAAGAAAAAAGTCTTTGGCACCTTAAAAAGTAGCGGGTTTTATTAGCATATATTTTCATAAACACATCTCACAGCATCTGCCTACATTCACACTATGCAGTTATAGCACTTCTATTCCACTTTAACTATCATGGTTCCTATGGAGTCATGGGGCTTGTAGTTTGGTGAGGTTCTGGACTTCTCTGGCTGAGAATTCTAAATGTTTCTCCCTAAACTGCTGGGGTAGAACCATGGCATGAAATCCATAGTGCTATAATTCTGTAGTGTGAATTAGCCTCACTGGTCTCCCAGGCAAATGCTAACCAGAGATTAGCTTCTAAAATCAGATGAGATCAGGCATACTGAGTGACATACTGATTCACCCTTTTGCAATAATTCTAGGATTCTGATCCTATGAATGTTCTAACATGACAATAACATCTTCCAAAAGCTGGCTGAAGCAGAACATGTCAATCTATGTCCACATTTACAGTGCTAGTTCCACAGGGGCAAACTGAGACCCCTGCAAATAGCAACTGGGGTCTCTTTGCCACTACTGCAGTAATGCAGTTCCTTGGGATTTAGGTCTGTTACAGAGAAGAGGAGACCAGGCAGGGGAATGTTTAGGATTTATAATTTCTGTGGTTAACAGCAGGGAAAAAAAGCCAGGTTTTCCACTGCATTTTCAGCAAATCTGTACAGTAGAGGTTGGTATCATTATGTGTCATTATTTGGATTGGACTGCCACTTCTAGAAGCCATAGCCAACACAACTAATGTTGACGGAAGCTAGGAGTTGAAGTTCAACAATGTCTAGAGGACCACATGATTCCCATCCTGGTCTATGGCGTCATTTTGGCCCAAATTCAAACTGATGCTGACATTACAACAACAACATGATGGAACTTCCTTCCCCCTCCGCCACTGTTTGTCTGCATATCTTAGAGCTGCTAAAAAAAGAAAAAGGGGTTTGAAGGATTTCCCAGGCCTTTGAAACTGGCTCTTGATGTGTCCAGGGTAGTGGTTTCTACAGTGAAATGGGGAACTTGCCCCCTCTCACTTCCTCTGGTGTCCACTGTGCTGTGCTCAAGAATCTGAGTTTTTGATTTTATATTCTGATTAAGAAGAAGAAAAACTGTCAATGCCATATTGGTCTTTCACATGTGCATCAGTTTTGTAACATTTTCACTTTCTGCAAAGAATCCTGGGGATTTGGGTGCAGGTTACCTGAGAATTTTCTGTTAAGATGTCTTAGATCTCCTGTCTTCAAAAGAGCCACAGTTCTCCAGGGAAAGAGGAATGATAAACCACAGTGTCTGATGAACTCTGAAGAACTAAAAGAAATAATACCAGGTCTTGTCTTGCCCATCCTAACTGTGACTGGCACTAATTCTGTCCATATTTGTTTTACATTACTTATTAACATATAAATATGACTTTACTTCCTTGACCTCTGATGATGCTTAAACCGAACTCTTATTTTATACTTAAAACATCATGACAAGTCTTGGTGGATGCCCATTGTTATGCTTAGAGCAAACTAGTGTTTCAAAGTTTATCCAGGAAACTATGGTGTAAGAACATAGATTTTCTCCTTTGCCTGAAGCACTGGATGCTTGAAAGAGACTGTATGTTATCAGCCCTTGTTTTGAGGTTATAACCTTTTTCTGGCTGTTTAATCACATTGCATAATGTTACAGCAGACAGTTATATAAATCTGTTTATTGATAGTGATGAAGAAATAGAATGAGAAGTTGTTTTTGGTAATTTCTTGGATAGGAAAGGATAGAAATATAACCCAAACACAGCAGTTTGATATCACTTTAATTACCATAGGTCCATTCTAAAGAATCCTGGGATTTGTAGTTTGGTTGAGGTACTTTGAATTCTTTGCTAGGTAGCTCTAGTGCTATAGTTAAAGAGATTACACTAGACAGATCTTTTGCACCCAATATAGTATAAATTGTTATTGTGTGCTTTTAAGTAATTTCCCATGTATGGAGACCCTATCACAGGGTTTTCTAGGCTAAGTGTGTGTAACATGCCCAAAGTCATCCAGTAGGTTTCCATGGCCAAGCAGGGAATTGAACCCTGGCTTCCATGGTTGTAGCCCAATGTTTAAACCACTATACCATGCTGGCTCTGACACTCATGGAACACTTTAGGATGAGAACTAAGTCTTAATTGCTGTTGGAACTCTGGAAATTGCTGTTGGAACTCTGGAAAAAATAAATTCCAATCAATCAACAATTTATGATCAAAAAGAAAAAAAAGTACCTGAGCTTGTACTTGCTAGATGGTTTCAAAATATGCATTGTCCTTCACCAGTATCAGGGGAAAAGCAAAGGGAAATAAGTAGTCAAGACATTCCTAGGAACAGCCTGTCGTCTGGCCACTTAATGTCACCTTGGATCCTGTACAAGGACAAAGGTGGGATATTAAACAAACTAACAAACAAATCAGTCGGTCACTTGGAAATACCTATCAGTTCTGTTTAGAAGTATAGATAATAAGTTGATGACTTGTAAATATAGCTTTTTAAAAAGAGCCAGTATAAAAAAAAACAGCTGCATCATTTAGCAAGTCACATATCCTCCAACATTTCATAGATGGAAACTGGGACACAAGCAACATCAGAGTGTGATCAAGATGGCAAAAGGTATTAAGGATGAGGAAGCTAGGAGAGGCTGCAGCAGTTTGCTTTTCCGTGAGCCTGCTGAGAAGAAAAAGATTTTGCACCCCTCTTCTCCTCACTAATCAGTTGCATAGGGATGGTGGGGATGAGAGCAGTTTGCCCCTGGTGGCAATGGTTTTGGAGTGTCCTGGCTCATAACCACGCCCCATGCACCATGGCCACATCTCTATGCACCATGGACACACCCTCTTCCACCCCCACGCCCCCAAGCTCCACCATTGTCGCTAATTCTCAACTTAGAACTCATTTTACCACAACTGAAGTAAGCGGAGGATAAAAGGGCAGGCTGGGATCAGGAGAGCAAAGGTCCTTTCTGCATAAGGCAGTTAAAACGGGCCAAGGCGTCCTGGCACGGAGGTTGTCCGCACCTTGGATCGGACTAGGTGCAGACTATTTAACTTAGTTCTGCACCTCAGTCGGATCCAACCCGCCCCCAAGTGGTCCTCCCCAGCACTAAATAAAGACCGGAAAAATCAGGTCTTTGCATTTTCTGGAACGCACCATTGCGTTCCTACTTACCTGTGCAGATGTGCAGGCTCACACCAATGTGAGCCTGCGATCAGTGGAGGGTGGGCTGTGGGCATGGCCAGCGTCAGCGGTTGGTCCACTCCCACGAAGCCACCAGAAGCCACCATTTTGAGCTGGAAGCCACAGGAAGCCGCCATTTTGAGCCAGAGCAGTGCGGATCTACAGATCTTGTACTGCTCCAGCTCGCCCTGCAGAAGGGCTCAAGGGAAAGTCTGTGTTACTTCGGACCCAAGAAGAGCCGGTAAGTAACGGCACGGAGCGATTCACTCACCTCATGCGGAAAGGGCCAAACTGGGACATTTTAAAAGCAACTGAAAAAGAAGAACATCAGAGGATTAACTGGGATTCTTCCTGACAAATTAGGTCATTTGGAGGGTATGAAATCAACCCAGTATCTCTGTTTCAATTTTAAATGCATTAATTCTTCTTTGCAGGAATGTTGCTTAAACAACATTGCTTCTGTCCCAGTTTTAAATTAATTGCTTCTGTCCCAGTTTTAAATTAATTCACCGGAATGCTGTCTAGGTGATTAGTTCAAAGTGTACTTTTTTTGATAATGGATTCCATATGAGGTGGTAATGTGAAGTCATGATTACAATGCAACAATGAAATATCTAGGGAAAGGGGGCAGTGGTAGAAAATCTTCCCTTGAGGATGTAGCTTCCAAAATACTGAATGGAACACAAATTGTTCATCTAACAAAAGCTAGCCTGAAAACTGAATAGGCTTGTTACTATTCTGAGCTGCTATTGCTTCCAGTCATTTCCCACTGAATGAAACAGGATCTAATAATGTAGGCACAGCTTCTTTTGCAGAACAATAACTTATAACAACTGTCCCATCAAAAGCAATGTTTGCTGAAGCACACAAAGCAACAGCCCAGCCTTATGGCAGAGTTGCTCAGGATTGCCTTTCTTGGAACTGCAGCCTTGTCCTGTTAAAAACATACAACACAGTAGGCGCAGCACAAGGTCTGTCCAAAAGAAAACCACTATTACACAGTGCAAACAAGCTCATTAGTTTGTGGTAGATTGTGATTTCCAGAGTGGTCAATTTATCCATAAGAATCCATTGATCAGGCCAGCCAGTCTTTCCCTTCTCCTTGCTCTTCATTCTATCACTTCATGTTTTTACTTCTTGTTTTTAATAGTTAATGTGTTTTAGGGGTTTTTAGAAGGGTTGGTGGGTGGGGAGGATGGGTTACATTTTAATGTTTTTAATGTATTTGATATACTGTTATAATGCCTCCTCGATCCATTGGGAGAGGCGGGATATAAATAATAATAGTAGTAGTAATAATAATAATAATAATAATAATAATAATAATAATAATTCATTGCTTCCTTAAGGACAAAGGTAATCGTTGCTCCTATTATCTATAAGGGAAAAATATATACTTGTGCCTGGGCTTTTAAGTCATTCTGTGATGGGATGTATCTGCTAAATTCCACAAAGAAAAGACTCAGAGGATTCCATACAGTACAATTATAGCAGTTTGATATCACTTTAACTGTCATGTTTTCATCCTGTGGAATCCTGAGATTTGTCATTTTCTGAGGTATTAGAATTCTCTATGAGAGCTCTGGGGCCACACAACACTCCAAATCCTAGATTTCTGTTGGATGAAGCCATGGAAATTAAACTAGTATCAGAGTGCTATAATTCTGCAGCATAGACATTTACTAGGAGGTTCGCTACATTTAACAGTGTGTGTACACATCTTCAAGTCAACTTATGGTGACCCCATGAATTTTATAGGGTTTTCTTAGGCCATGAATATTCAGAGGTGTTTTTATCAGTTCCTTCCTCTGAAATATAGTCTATAGCATCTGGTATTTGTTGGTGGTGTCCCATTGAGGTATTAACCAGGGCTGACCTTGCTCAGCTGCCATAATCAGTTGTTGTTGCTGCTGCTGTTGTGTGCCTTCAAGTCATTTCCAACTTAGAGCAACTCTAAGGCAAACCTATCATGGGGTTTTCTGGGGCTGAGACTGTGTGATGCTCTCAAAGTCACCCAGTGGGTTTCCATGGCTGAGTGAGGAATTGAACCATGGTCTCCATGGTCATACTCCAACACTCAAACCACTACAACATTCCAGTGGCTATTATGGTGGTGGGCAGGTTTTTCTTCTTCTCATGTTCTCCTCAGCTCTTCTCTAAGGATGAGGCCATTCAGCTGTGGAAATGCAAGCAGCTAGTAATGAAAGTGTCTGAGAGAAGATAAAAACTCAATTTTAGCTCTGAAGATGCTGAGCATCCCCTTGAATATAATGAGGGAATACTGTGTTATTAGTTATGTGAACTTGGAATTTTTTGCCCCAGTAGACATAAGTTTGCACTTAATTTCACCAGACTTCATTTGCAATTTAATATCCATTTCCGCCAGTTTGGAGAGATCCTTTTAGAGCTTATAACAATCCACTTTTGTTCTACATACTCAAAATAAGTTGGTATCATTATGAGCAGACTTGATCACCCACTTCTCACATTTAACTCCATTTATGAGTAGGTTGAAAAACTTGGGTTCCCATATTAATCCTTGGGTGTTACCAAGGAGTTAGGCTTCAGTACTTGGTCATAGTTGTCCTGGACTGGCAGCCTGCCAATGCTTCCCCAGCTGCATACTTAGATGACTGCAGCCTAGCAAACTCACAGTGAAGCAGATTCACAGTGAAGACAACAGTAGTCCAGTGAAACCATTAATCCAAGGAACATGGGCAGAGAAAGCAGGTGTCTACAAGGTTGCCACCACCAAAGAAAATACTAGCTTATTGCAACTACCTGTCTTCCAGGCCTCTGATTATATAGCCTCAGCTTTCTGGCCAGCTGTGTCCTAATTAACAAGCCCTTCCTACATAAACACTGCCAGTAGCTTGGCCTTTCCCTTTTTCTTCTTGGACTGGCTGCTGTAAGTACTGTCTTTCTTATGTCCCTAGGGTGTACCTGCTGGGAAGATACCTGGTTGGGTCCTGGGGCAGTGGCATGACAATAGTGGCATACAGTTGGACCTCTGTATTTGCAGATTCTGTTTCCATGGATTCAACCAACCATGGCTTGAAAATCTCTCCTCCCCTCAAAAAAAAAAAAAAATTCTCAAAAACAAACTTTGATTTTGTTGCATTATATAAGAGATGCCATTTTACTACACCACTGTACTTGAGTAGCCACAAATTTTGGTATCCATGGAGTGTTCTGGAACCAAACCGTAGTTGGTACCAAGGGTCCAATGCATTGTGGACTGGTTTGTATTTAACCTTTGCTATTTGGCTTAAGAGAGAGCTGGTGTGGTTTGAGTGTTGGACTATGACTCCGGAGACCAGATTCCCTGCTCAGCCATGAAAAACCACTGAGTGATCTTGAGTGTCTCATATATTGTCAACCTCAGAAAACCCCATGATAGGTTCACCTTAGGATCACCATAAATCAGAAATGACTTGATGGCACACAATAATGAACAACAATTGGCTCAAGTAAAGAACTTGCATGCTTTAAAGAAAAAGATGAAACAGCAGGATGATTGGTCCTTTCTGCTCCTCATAAAGAGACAACCCATTCCCAAAGCATACCTACTGCACCATCATTATATCTGAAATTAAATGGGACTGGAAGCTCCAGCTGACAGAGGTGAAAATCAGTGCTATGTAAAAACAGATCATTAGGATAAGCCTGGAGTATATATGTATGTTGTGTGCTATCAAGTGAAAGAAGCCTACAGCCGCCCCTTAGAAGGCAGCATATCTGAGCTCTGTATGACCACTCTGCAAAGAGACACATATGGAAGGAACAACTTAAATTTTTTGCATTTAGCTTTATTATGAAAAGATGGAGTTTTCTACCCTCTAAGATAGATGTGACCTGCACAAAATATAAATACTTCATATTTGCTAAAATGCATAATGCGGTTCTTCAAAGGATTCATTTTTTCTTTCCTGAAAAAGAAACATGAGGATAATGTTTAGGAAACTTGAGATCAGTATTTAAAAAGTAATAAAACAAGTATATCGTCATCAATATCTTCAGACAAGACTTGCTCCATAAAATGATCAGGTTGCTACTACCACAGTAACACAAGCAAAAAAGAACAAACTCTTGTAGCATCATGATGGCCATGTTGAATCTGATTTAAAAGGCTACCTAGTCCACCATTCTGTCCACACAATGGCCGACCTGAGGCCTTTGGGAAGTCCACCAGCAAGACAGAAGTGGAATAGCACACTCCCATTCATGTACTACAAGGGATGTTATACAGAGGCAACTTATGTGTTTCAGGTACCAATGTCTAATTCTTTAGATATAGTTCTGGTCCGTGAAAGCTTTAAAAAAAATCAGTTCATTTAGATTTAACAAGATCCTTTGCTGTTTTTCAGGTTGTTACCTCTTCCCAGTGGCATATTTAGCATAAACAAGGCCTAGGGCAAGCATGGAAGTTGTGTTGCCCTGACCGTTAAAGTGGAATAATAGCACTATAACAGTATAGTCTGATAAGGACCTTTGTGTTGCTTTGTCACTTGGGAATTTTACCAGGATTGGTCATTTTTGAGAAACAACTGTGATCATATTAATGAACGCAAGGTATGAAGGAACCCTCACTCAGAACAGTGTCATGTATATAGGGCAAGCATGGAAGTTCTTACCCCCCTCCTACATGCACAGCTTTTTTGCACACCCCTGGCATTGGTGCCTGGGGTACGAGCCCTACTTGCCGCACCTTAGATATGCCTCTACCTCTTCCCCATCCTCTATTTTGACATATTTCTCAAACTGTTTCTAAGAGCCAGTTCAATTAGTTCTACTTATTTCTCCCCAACATGATCCTAAAAACCTGATCCAGATTCATTAGTATGTTTTATGCTTGTTTTAAGTACCTCTGGGTAGTGGGTTTTAAGTAGCTGTGCAGTCTGTAAACATGCATTTTACTTTGTATCTTGTGTATATAAACATAGACACAGTCTACTTATGTATACATGACACTGTTCTGAGTGAGGGTTCCTTCATACCTTGCGTTCATTAATATGATCACAGTTGTTTCTCAAAAATGACCAATCCTGGTAAAATTCCCAAGTGACAAAGCAACACAAAGGTCCTTATCAGACTATACTGTTATAGTGCTATTATTCCACTTTAACGGTCAGGGCAACATCCCATGGAATCCTGGGATTTGCAATTTAGGAAGGGACATTTACAATTTTCAGCCAGAGTGGTCTTGGGCCTCACTAATCTACAAATCCCAGAATTCTATGAGATGTTGTCATGGCTTAAAAATGAATATAATGAAAATAAGAATTAAAGATAGGCAACAAAAATGTATAAGCTGTATGATATGGAATAAGCTAAATAAGGTTATGATTTCAAGTGTAAAAGAGAAAAAAAAATAATGTAAGTTTATGTTGTTTAAAGGGAAAAAAATTTTTTCTTTTTTTTTCACTATTATGTATAACACATGGTGTTTAATTTTTTGCTTTTGTTTTCCAGTTATATAATCAATAAAAAATTATTATTAAAAAAAAAAAAGAATGCATCACCTGAAAAAAAAAAGAGATGTTGTCATGGCAGTTAAAGTGGAATACAGAGCAATAACACTGTAGTGTGATAAGGACCTAAGTGTCTCTCTGCACATCCGTTGTAGCAAGAATTTAACTGATGATTGGTAAAGAAGTGAAAAGGTCTTTTTTGGATTATAGCACTGAGGCCCTTTCCGCACCAGGCAATTAGAACGGGGCAGTGTGTCCTCTCATGGAGGTCGTCTGCACCTTGGAGCGGATTAGGAGCGGACTACTTACAGAGATCTGCACCTCAGTCTGCTCCAAAATGACCCCAAGTGGTCCTCCAGCGTGTTTTCGAAAGACTGGAAAAAACAGGTCTTTATTTTCCTGGAACACGCCATTGCATTCCTGCTCCCTTGTGCAGATTTGCAGGCTTGCACCAATGCGAGCCTGCCATCTGCAGGGGGTGGGCTTTAGGTGTGGTGAGCTTCAGCAGTTGGTCAGGACCCATGATCAACCGGAAGCTGCCATTTTGGAAACTGGAAGCCGCCATTTTGGAAGCCAGAGCCGCCATTTTGGAAGGTGGAAGTGGCCATTTTGGAAGCCAGAGCCACCATTTTGGAAGGTGGAAGTGACCATTTTGGAAGCCGGAGCAGTGTGGATCTACAGACCTCGCACTGCTCTAATTCGCCCTGGACCAAGAAGGAGGCCTGAGGAAGGGCATCAAAGACAGCCATGTTGCTTCGGACCCCAGAAGAAGTGGTAGGTAACGGCATGGAGCGATTCCCTCACCTCGTGCGGAAAGGGTCTTAGAATGGCAGAGAACTTTTTCAAGCTATACTGTTGTTCTACAGTACATGGAAAGCAGACATCACAACTGAGCTACAGTGCCTTTACTCTCATAAGAAACAGACATTGAAATTACCATATAATGTCTGAATCCTCCTCACATCATCATATGGGAGGTGGAAGTTATTTGGATTCCTGTAGGAATAGGTAGGGTACATCAGGGCCCCACGGACATCTGAATGTTCCAGTCCCAAGGAATGACCAAATTCATGAGCAGCAACAAGGAACAAGTTGGTCTCTAAAACACAGAGCATGAGATTAAATAAATGTTAAAGATATATGCTGGAATCCTATACCAGCTACTTATCTAGGTATGCTTAACCAAGTAATCTCTCCTAATCTGAACCTTCCAAATTGCCAGCAGAATAGACCTCATTCTCCACATGCAGCTGATGCCTGATAAAATAGGCTTGTGGGTTGGGAGGAACTATGATTATGGCAATAGTATCATATTCATGACTAAGCAGTGATCATGAATATGAAACAGTTATTGATAGTAAATCTAGGTAACTTTTGGTAATAGTTCAGTGATAGACAGACAGACAGACAGATAGATAGATATCCTTCTTCCTAAAAGTAGAGATAATGACAATATCTACTTCTTGTTTTTAGGCAAAATATGAGAAGAGTATTACATCAGGAATACCCTTTAAAATCTTACTTCTGTTGTTGATAGCTGCCTTTAATATTTGTTGAGCTTTTATTGTCATGGTTGCTGATTATTGCTTAACATTTGTAACCTATCTTGGTCATCAGAGGTGGCTCATCTAAAATGCCCTTCTAAGATGTGGGGATAAAGCAACCTCCCTGCTTGGTCCCTGATCTACTCAGTCTCTCTTGGGTACACTGTGCACGATAAGATGGAATGGAAATGCCTGTCAATTAAAACAATGCTTCTGAAGGAATGCCTTACCTCTGTCGTATTCTGACCATCGCTCACTTTCATCAAAATGAGCATCTCCTCCTATGCCTGGTGCAGGGAAGTAAGCATGTGCCAAAGTTCCTCCTCTTCCGTCAAAAGGGTTGGAGTCCCCATGGGCTAAATTTTCAAAGGAAATATAACTATTGTAAGTGGAAAAACTTGCAGTGACATTAGCTGCAGATACTAGGTGAGATTTTCAGTTTGCCCATGTTGAGGCATACTCTTCTGAACGTTTATTGCCTGAAGGCTCCACAAAATGTTTTGTTAACTGAGATGTGAAGATCAAGAAACTCCATCACCTGTATTCTATCTACATAAGGCAATAAAGTTGACAGTCAACTCTTACTTCAAACAGAGTCTGGATATTTTACCTTCTGAGAACTATTTGGTCAATATGGCCTGAGAGAGGAGACTAAGGGCCTTTCCGCACTACACTAATATAGGGTTATTATTCCACTTTCAACATCCTATGAAATCTTGGGGTTTGCAGTTTAGGGAGGGGCCTTTGGAATTCTCAGCCAGAGAGCTCTTTGGCCTCAGTAAACTACAAATCCCAGAATTCCACAGGATGTTGAAAGTGGGATAACAGCACTATAACAGTGTAATGTGGAAAGGTCCAGAGCTAAGGCAGGACAGGGAAGAGAAACCAGGTCGAGGGAGAAATTGAGGAGAAAATGGCTACTCATGGACCAAGATAGAACAGGATGGGTAGCTTAACTAGAGCTTGGACTGCAGCTTCCAAAATCCTGTAGCTAACATGGTCAGCATAGCCTCAGCTAACTTGCCCGAAATCCTAATTCATTTGCTTATTTAAGCGCACACTTAAATGCATTTCTTTCAAAAATGCACTTAGAAACATGTATGTAAGTGCCTTCATGTCTTTTTTTCAGCTTATGGTGACTCCTTGAATTGCATAGGATTTTCTTAGGCAAGGCATACTCAGAGATGGTTTTGCCAGTTCCTTGCTCTGAAATATAGCCTACAGCTCCTGGTATTTGTTGGCAGTCTCCTATCCAAATACTAACCAGGGCTGACCCTGCTTAGCTTTCAATATCAAACAGGATCTGTTGTCTTTAGGCCACTTCAAAACATACTTTCTTTCAAATGTCTTTAAAATTGTTCCCTCAAATATTGAAAACATTTTGAAACAGTATGTGAAGCGCATAGGTGGTATTATAAAAGCTATTAGGCGACTAGTGTCTGAATCTCACCACGGTTTTAGACTCTAAAAGGAGTTAAATTTTTTTGGCCCCACATGCTCTCTATGGGGTGTGAGAGGCATTTCTACCACATTTTGGTGTCTCAGACCAATTTATGCTCAGGAAGGGCCTTTGTTCAAAATTGGAACTGATTAGGAAGTTGCTTCTGTTCACTTCCTGTTGCTAAAGGAGTCCTCACCTAAAATAGTGCAGGGAGGCTCTAAAATATGCTGAGAATGCTCCCAATGTGCCCTAAATGGCATTTGGGGACAAAAATGTTTTTTGTTTCTTTGTATGTAGGAGCTGGTGCAGTGGGCGTGCATTCTCTCAAAGTCTCCTGGGGAGCTAACATGACTCCCTACCCTTTCACAGTTGCCGATTCCTGTTTCAGAGGTACAGGTCAAATAAGGTCCTACTAAAATTCATGAAACCTCCCTTTCTCATATGCTTCTCACAGAGGTAGTTCTGTGATGATTCCCCCACTCCAAAACATTCTCTTGAAAAAGCTACATTCTCTCTTACTGTGAAAAAAATGCATACTGTTGTTTTTTCTTAAACTGGCGATAAACAAAGAGAGACTTACCGCCACTTGCAAACCAAATTTCAATATCAGCACTCCTTGATGTTCTCCTGAACTTCAACGGGGTGACATCACTCCATACCTTGAAGGCTTTTGCAATCACCTCCTGCACCTTGGCTGCAGGCATATCTGGAGTGTAGTTATTAATCCTTTGAAGAAAAGTAAATAAATTAATATTTAAGGAATAGGACTTCTGATGTCTCAAAAACAAACATGTAAACAAACAAATAAAACAAAACAAAACATGGAAATATAATCAACCTGTAAGTCAGCATATATTTTCTCCATTTCGTTGTGCCTTTGCGGTATTCTGAGACATCTGGTACTCCACACCGAGGCTGCTTCATGACATCGACAGTTTCTCCATCCATTTTTCCTGTGACTTTCAAATGGAAGAACTTTTGCATTTCTCTGAGTCGTTCTTCCAGGCTATGGTGGGACGTTTTATGAAATGATGGGAAAAACTTGTCGAGGTAAACCTGGATCAGAAATAAAGATAACAAAAAGTTCACTTTACAGTGTTTATACATTTTCGCAATGTCTTGAAAGGGATATTTGAATGATGCAAAGATTGGGAAGAGATGTGGGATACTATTATTGTTAATGTTACAATAATATGTTCATTTATTTAATTTATATGCTACCTCAAAGGACCTAATGGAACTCACAGCATTGGATATTAACAATATAGACAAAAAAAAAAAGATCATGAATTAAAAAAAACACGGTTAAACTGCCCTATTAAAATGCCACAAATTTAAAACAGGAGAGCAGAATTATAGCCATTATATGACTTACAGCTAAATGTATTGATATTACATACCTCTAGGAACTTCAGGTTCTCAGTACTTGGTTCTTCAGAATGGGGTGCAATTGGGATGGCAAAGCTGTAAGGCAGGAGAAGAGCTGCGCAGATTAGGATGCACTTCATTGTGAAGCTTCTTGAAAACTCCTAACAGAGGAGAAATTCTTCCAGCTTTCATGTCTACCAAGCAAAGAGGGCAAATTTATATACAGCCACCTACCATCGTAGTGATAGCTGCCTTGTGACTCATTTTGTCACATTGTTTGTATGTGGTTTTAGGAATTTGTGTAATATTTTGAATATTATAATTCTGCAATGTCTGGAAAAAAATGCGGTGGTGCATTTTCAAAGATTTCCTCATGTCATTTTTAGTATAGGAAGTAGCCTGCATCATTCCTCTTCAGTGTCATCCGCCAAAGCCACAGAATACTGAGAAGTTAACTTCCTTAAATTTAGTTGCACATCAATCAGTGGGTAGAGAGACTGGTTGATGTTTCCTTAATGGGAACTAAGGGAGTGGGTGGGAATTGCAGTGGTAAAAGGGTTCATGATTTTAACTCTTGGGTTTGAATAAGATACCCATCTGAAACTGGGGAATGGGGCACACACACACAGGCACACTCACACATGCACACACACACACAGCAAATAAATCTTCATTTGAAATATTTCTCCTGGGAATGGAAAATATTACAATGTTTGTATGCACTTGTTAATGGTTTACGGGGGAGGACTTTTCTGCGAAAAATTCATTTGCTCAGGAAAACTTTTCATGCAAAATCAAAGCATTTTGGGCAGAAGGTTTTTTTTTTTTTTTGGCATGGTCTTGAAATGCAAAAAAAAAAAAGAAAAAAGAAAAGTGCAGTAGTTGACCATTATGTTGAGTGGATGTCTCAATGTGCTGAAACGCTTTTTCTTGTCTGTACGAAAAGAAAATTTGTGTCTTTAATACTCTCACACATAATTACAAGGAGGACAGATGGAAGAGGTGCATTTGGCCATTTCCTCATGATGTTACAGTCCTGGGTTTGGGATGCAACGGTAGCAATCCATGGGTTGTGCTTTTGCACGATGTTGTCATGGTCCTGCTGCTATCATGTCCCTACCCACTGTGATTGTGGGTTATTTGCTTAATGGAAGTGCGATGGAAGCACTTCCTTCCCCAGCACAGGATGGGAAAGAGGCCAGCTGCACTGCAGAAGGAAGGAGGGAAGACAGGGAGGAAGGAAGGCAGGTAGGCAGGCAGGCATCGCTCGTGCTCCTTTCTGCAGGGAACCGGCCAGGTGCAGAGGGAAGCATTCCTGTTGTGCTCCCTTCCCAGCAAAGGCACTGCCTGGACTGTGATGGGAGGACGACGGAAGGAGATATGATGCAGAAATGGCCTTTGTGCATCGGTATGTATATTTCACTTGAAGAATTTATCAAAAAATTGAAAATGTCTTCATATTTTCAGTGGGAAGTACCTGAGATTTTAAGAAGTTGAATGTGGAAGACACTCAAACTGAAAGCATGGAAGTCCATTCACTCCACACAATAGTGCCATGATGACATCCCATGGAATCTTGGGATTGGCACTTTAGGGAGGGGCTTTTAGAAATCTCAGCTGCAGAAGCCTAGTGCCTCATCAAACTATAAAACCCAGGATTCTGTAGGATGCTGCCCTAGCAACTGAAGTAGACTAAAGTCCTGTATTTATGCAGTGTGAATGGGCCCCAGATTTCAATCCTTGTGTATTCATTCAGTCACTTCCATGCAGAGCTAAGATCGCCACCTCCTTTTCTCTCCCCTGAGAGGCTCCTCATCTTTAATACTTATACAGCAGGAAGGTCTTTTTCGTGCTGGGAACAGCTTCACTTGCTGAATTAAGCTGCCACAAATAAAATGTTGTTTCAATTAATTTTTTTTTCACAGGTTTACCAAAATTGCAGATGTCTTCCATCTCAACACTTCAAGTTGAGGTTTAACAAATCTGAATTTAGGAGAAACCAAAATCGACATATTTAAGCATGCCCTGAGTTTACAGGGCTGTGGCAAGTGTGGCTCTTGAAGTCCATTGCCAATGTCTCAAAACTCCCCTTGCCCCTAAACCACAGAGAAAAAGCATAAATGTGATGTCACATCCAGTTGCCATTTTGAAAGGGACCCTGAAGAAAAACAGGTATTTTGGTCTATTGGGGCTCGTGTGGCTTGAGGAGTGATGGGGGGAGAGACTGGCCCCTCTCCCTCCTGTAGTCATATACTCCCAGAATAGAACAATGGGGATTTGCTCCCCTGTCAATAGAGAAACAGCTCATTACTGTTCCTACCTCCTCCCATGAGCTTCTCTGGTCTGATGGACAGAAGCAGGACCTCTATCATAATTCTTTCTCATGCTGGAGATCGCTCATGTGAAGAGGGGTGGGGCCGTCAGCCAGCTGCTTCCGAATGGACAGAGGAATGGAGCTCCATCACTTGCAATGGCTGCTGTCGGTAAGTGGCAATTGGGAGCACTTTCACACTTTCACCCTGAACTAGTTAAAACCTAATAGTCATGAGTGCATAACTTTAGCTTAAGCATTTGAACAAATCAACAGGATTCTTGCCAAAATAACTATTGCAAAGTTCCCTGAAGTACTCAGTGCTTTCTCAATAAAAAGCAACCAGGCTGAAGTCGTACAGTACCTGGAACATCTTACCACTCAGAAACACAAGCCATTTCTGCACTACACTGTTATAGTGCTATTATTCCACTTTCAACATCCTGTGGAATTCTGGGGTTTGTAATTTACTAAGGCCCAAGAGCTCTCTGGCTGAGAATTCTAAATGCCCCTTGCTAAACTTTGAATCCCAGGATTCCACAGGATATTGAAAGTGGAATAATAGCACTATAACAGTGTAGTGCCGAAAGGACCATAGTAGATAGACAACCAGAGTTCAGAAAATTTACCTTATGTATATATGTATGCATGTCATTTGTGTGCTGCCTTTCTCTTGGAGTGGGACCTGTGGTGGTTCACAAAAAGAATCAGCTAAAACGTAACAATTTTTTAAAAAGACAATTAAAAACCACCACATTAAAACAGTGTATCATTAAAAAACACAAAACTTAAAAACAAAACACTCTACCTCCCAAGGGAACTCCTTATGAGCAATTGTGTATTAAAAGCCTGCTTAAGCCAAAAGGTCTTTGCCTGCTGGTGAAAAGGAGAGCAGGGATAGGGAACAGCCTAGCCTAGCCTTTCCTACCCCAGAAGGGAATCCCAGAAAGTGGGAGCTGCCACTGAGAAGGTGCTCTCACTTGTTTTCTCATCAAGTGAGCCTGTGACGGTAGTGGGACCATGGAAAATCCCTTCCCTGTGGATCTTAACACTGTGGCAGGTTTGTATACAGGCTTCTCCCACTTATCTGATAGGTTAGAGACTGGGGTACGATCAGAAAATGGAATTGGTTGAAAAGTGGAACCTGTGTACCATACTGTAGAGAGCACAAAGGACTTAGGGCTTTTTCGCACTTTGGGGGGAAAACAGGGCTTTCTGATACTTACTGGGCTGGTGCGCTCCCTCCGCTGATCCAGGCTGATCCGGAGCAGTGCGTGCCTGCACTACACACTTCTCCGGGGATGAAAATGGCGCTTTCTGGTTGCGGGAGGCTCTCCACCAACAGGAAAAGCTCGCCAGCCTAAAGCCTGCCCCTGGAAGATTTGCAGCCTCGCCCTGGTGCGAGCCTGCAAATCTACACATAAGTGCAGCGATGGACTGGGGCGCACTGTGCTATTGAAAGACCTCTTTTAAGCGGTCTTTCAATAGCACGGCAAACCACCAGTTCTGGTCGTTGTGGAGCGGGCTGAAGTCCGGACATACGTAAAGTAGTCTGGACCCAGTCCGCCCCTAAGTGCAAACATCCTCACTGGAGGATACTCTGCCCCGTCGCTAAATCAAGGTGCAGAAAAGGCCTTAGAGAGGCTCACTTGGGATGGACCACGTGTGCGCTGCTTGCAAAGTCCCTCAGCCAGCTTAGCATATTTATCCACTGCTCAGCTTGCTTTGCAAGCAGTGTGCATGTGTGAGCACTTCCAAGTGAGCTTCTATAGGCAAGAAGGATGAAAGAGTGGAACCCCCAACAAATGAAAGGAATCAGGAAGGATACTGACAAGCTGGAATATGCCCAGAGGAGGATGACCAAAATGATAGAAGTTCTGGAAACCATGCTATCAGAGGAGAGGCTTAGAGACCTGGTTATGTTTAGCCTGGAGAAGAGAAGATTAAGAGGTGGGATCATAGTTTTGTTTAAATATTTGAAGGGATGGCATATGGATAGAGCAAGCCTGTTTTCTGCTTCCCCAGAAACTAGGACACAGAGCAATGACTTCAAACTTCAGAAAAAGAGATTTCATCTAAACATTAGGAAGAACTACCTACCAGTAAGAGCAGCTCAACAGAGAAATGTGTCTCATGGGAGTGTGGTGGAGTCTCCTTCTTCAGAGGTTTTTAAATAGAGGCTGGATGGCCATCTGTCAGGAATGCTCTCCATGGCAGGCAGTTGGAGTCCATGGCCCTTGTGGTCTCTTCCAACTCTATGATTTTAACTTGTCCTTAATTTGAAAATGTCAAAAGAGTGAGTTATCAGGTAATAGGAAGTCAAAAGGTGGGGACTTCCTGTAAAGAGACAGGGTCTTTTGGATAGTCTGAACTTAAGCTATATAGGTAATGACCAAGATAAGAATTGTGCCTGGAAATGAACTGGTAGCTAGCGAAGCTGTTTTAGTAAGGGAGTTAAATTTTCCGGGGGAGACAACTTCCAGAACCCCACTTGGCTATCTGGAGAGTTGTCTTCTGAAAAGCAACTTTTCTAATCTTTGGCAACAAGAATACATGAAAAACAAGAGTATAAATTGAATGATTTTGTTCATACCATTTACTTTTCATTTGCTCAAATGATTTAAATGTGTACGTTGCCTTTTGTATGTTATAAAAGGATAGCAATGTTTCATTTACTACTCCTGTATTATTACTGCCCAAAATGGAAAATGGGTTCTTATTTATATTTGTATATTTAAATAAATATATTTTTATTTAATTTATTCCCCACCTTCCTTCCAACATGGGACCCAGTGTGGCTTACAGCATCAATTGAAACAAAATACAGCTAAAAAAATGATTAGGTAAAATTTAAATAATTAGAGAAATTGTCCTATTTAAAAAAGCACCATTTTAAAACAGTTTTAAACATTCAAAGTACAAGTTGAGCTTCTGTTATCTAGAAATCCAAAAACCTCCAAAACCCAAAATTTTTAGTCCCCAACTGCCCATTTCTGCCTTCAAAGTGACAGCTGCAGCCCTCCTGCTCATTCTTCTTTCAGATTTGAGGAGTAGCACAACTGCTACCTTGAAGGTAGAAGTGGGCAGCTGGTGGCAAAAACAGAGACAGAGGACCTGTGAAATGATGGGAGACATGATTTGTATCAAGCACTGTGCTGCCATTTCATAGATTCTCAGTCCCTTTTTGCACCTTACCTTTTTGAGGTGCTGGGGTGCAGGGCTCGCGTGAGCAGCCTCCAGAGAAAGGCTCTTGCATCTGGGGTCCTTCAGCTCTGCATGAGCTTCCTGCTCGTGCAAGAGCCCTGCCTCTTCCTTTTGCAGTGCAGCCTGGGACCGGACCAGCTCCTGAGGCTCTGCACGCAAGGTCAGTGTGTGTGGGGCCCTGGAGTGATGTGTGACCACGCACCATTTTTGCTTCAAGCCAAAAATGAAAAAAAACCCAAACGCGTGAGTGGTCCCTGCCAGGCGCTGGAGCATCGCGCAAATGTGAGTGCGTCGTGTGGACCACTCCTCACATGTTTGCGATGCTTGAGGGGCCCTTTTGCATTGAAAATGCTGTGTGAAAAGGATCCAGTGTCTCTCCAGTCTTGTGTCTCATACACCACACAAGAAATGAGCGAACAATTTCTTAAAATTTTTATTTATTTATTTATTTGTATCCCGCCTCTCCATATGGATCGAGGCGGCGAACAACTTAGCATGTATTTCGAACATTTTTCTATACATGCCCCCAACAAGCTGGGTACTCATTTTACCGACCTGCGAAAGGATGGAAGGCTGAGTCAACCTTGGGGCCCGGCAGGATCGAACTCACAACCTTGTGGTTTGTGGCTTGCAGTACTGGCATTTAACCACTGCGCCACCAGACGTGAGGCTATTCCAAAAAGATACTGTATTCCAAAAGCTAAAAAAATCTGAAATAGGGAACATTTTGGGTCCCAAGCATTTTGGATAAGGGAGGCTCAACCTGTATAACAATCAGAATAAAACAACAGCATCTCTTTCCATCAAAAGACCCTTCCTCAACAGCCAGTTATCATCAAGAGCCTGTCTACATTAAAAGGTCTTTGCCCACTTGCAGGGGAGTAAAGAATAGGCAAACCCAGCCTCCAAGCTCCAAATCCTGGGAACAGCCACCAGGAAGGCCCTCTCATTCATCTTCCTCCAAAGATTTTTCTTTGAATGTAGTAGAATACCTTTGAGGAGTCCCATTTGGTGCTGTACCTCAGGCAGCAAAATGTCTTAGTTTGGCTTTGCAGAAACAGATACTGTACATAACATTCCTCCCCAGAGCTCAGAAGGAACTTTTTACAAACCACAAGTTACTTATAAGGAGTACTCTCCTCCAGAATGCAAGATGTGACCCAATTACATTACAGTAGTCAAATAATAAAGGATAAGTCCCCCTCAGTGTAACGTCCTCTTGTAATTTGGGTTGTAGCGGCCTCCCTAAGCATCAGGAAAGGAATATTATGTGGTTCAAGTGCTGGCTTATTCTCTGCTTCACGCTACAATTCCATGCTTTGTTTTTGGTGTCGAAGTGATGAAGAGTATATAGTAGAAGAGTGTGTTTTGTACCATAGGCCAGTGGCCCATAGCAATTTCTATGACGTACCTAAAAATAGCTATCTTCGTTGTTTCTAAGAAAAAGGAAATTAATGATTTACATTTAAAAACTGCAACTGTCTCTTCTGAGAATAACCATGAGAACCAATAAGTTCCAAGCTCTATTCCTAGCCTTCCTCATTTAGGTCTAGCAGCTGAATATGTAATCCAGTTAGAAAACTGGCTTCAAGAATGTCTGTAGGTGTTAAGAGATAGCTAAGAGATTAACCTAGATCAAGTTTAAAATAGGAAGAGAAAGTTATTAGTAGCTAAGGCCATTTGTGCACTACTATACTGTTATAGTGCTATTATTCCACTTTCAACATCCTATGGAATCCTGGGATTTGCAGTTCAGGGAGGGGCATTTAGAATTCTCAACCAGAGAGGTCTTTAGCCTCGATAAACTACGAATCCCAGAATTCCACAGGATATTGAAAGTGGAATAATAGCATTATAACAGCATAGGGTGGAAATGGTTGCGTCTTCACCTTGACAGGTGGGAAGTTATATGCTAATCTGTTCTTTTTTTGTGGGGCAGGGGTACAGAAGGTTAGAGTTTGGTGTTAGATGTATTGTAGAGTGTTACATACTGTGTTGGATGTATTGCAGAGTTTTATGTATTGTAAAATTTGTGATATGTAAAAACTATAAAAATAATTTTTTAAAAGAAGGATGTGTGGAAGCTCCAGTAACACTGCATGCAGTTTAAAATCAAAGGCATATTTAGATTTGGGGATGTAATCAAGAATTGGCAGACATGAAGCATTTATGGTGATCAGATTACTGTAAGCAGATCACTGTCGCACGTATATTGATTGCAAAATTTTGGAAGAAGCAGAAGTTGCCATCTAAGGAAGAATGGACAAGGAAACTGTGGCAAAGAATGTGAATGACTAAACATATATGATGATAAAATAGTACAGGAAAATATAAGAAATGGCCAGAGATCATACTTGGAGAAATGGTGTCCCTTACTTATTTGGAAAAGGTGAAATTTTTGAGAATATAAAACAGACACTATCAGATTTTATTGGTTCTAAATAAGGAGGACTTGGACATATTTGTTTCTAAAAGAAACAGAGAGGATAGACATATTGAATTAAATTCTGGTTTAACAGGGAAACAATGCAATTGTTTTTAAAATTTTTGAAAGTGCCTTTGGTCCCATGCTAGGAGAAAGCTGACATATAGAATAACTACATTTTTGCTTTGAGAATACATTTGTGATTCTTTTATGGACAGAAATTTCTCAATGTGTTTTAGAGAATCAAACTATTTTATTTTGCTACTAGTTTTATCTTATTTTCTGCCATATTTTCTCTCTGTTTGGCTGATTTTATCTTTCTTTTGATTATGTGCTTTTTAAAATCCCTGGTTACCTCTGTCATTTTATGTTTTTAATCTATCTCTACACTGCCCAAAGAGCAGCCTAGAAATCCAGTCAATCATGACTTAAATGAAGGCCTGAAGATGTCTCTTGCAGGAGTAGCTGCAGGATCCATCACGGGGATGGTGGTGGTGAATATGCATGTGCTTTTTACCCACACAACCTGTAACTGCTCTGAGTTGTACGCGAGTTCTCACAGTGTTGGGTCCTATCCCTAAAGCACTGGCAAGACATATATGCAAGCTGTGAGAGGAGGGGCTGTAGATCAGACTGAATTTGCTGGCCTACAGCAACAGATCCTTCCGTTTCCCCTAGCCTGTTGTGATATATATGTGTCTCCTACTTTATTGTGCCCAGAAGAGTGAGATCAAAATAGCAAAAGGCCTAGAAACTCTGCTGTATGAGGAGTGGCTTAGGAAGCCAGGTATGTTTAGCCTGGAGAAGAGAAGATTAAGAGGTGACATGATAGCCAGGTTCAAATATTTGAAGGGATGTCATGGAGGATGGAGTAAGCTTGTCTTCTGCTGCTCCAGAGACTAGGACAAAGAGCAATGGCTTCAAGCTTTAGGAAAAGAGATTCCATCTAAACATTAGGAAGACCTTCCTGATGGTAAGAGCACTTTGCCAGTGGGAGTATGGTAGAGTCTCTTTCTTTGGAGGTTTTTAAACAAAGGCTGAGTGGCCATCTGTCAGGAATGTTTTGGCACGGGTTGGATTCAATGGCCCTTGCAATCTCTTCCAGTTCTACGAGTCTATGATTCTAGGTAAGGATCAGGAAATCACTTGAAAGCAGGGGATGCTGCACTGAAAAGAAAATTCCATTCCACCTGCTCAACATTGGCATCTCAGCTTGACAGAACTTCCCAGCTCCAGAGAAATGACATGACACCTCAATCTCCTGTGGTTTTAAGTTTCCCATGATGCTTTGGGAGGGAATGTGTGTCTGGTGCTCCACCCATTGCTATGGCACCCTGATGATTCCTGGTCTTTCCTCCCAATTCTACCAGTGCTCATGATGCTGCTGCTGTTGCTATTCTCCCCAGCTCAGGTTTTTGCCAAGTTGGTCCTTCTGCCCATTGGGATGGAGATCCTTTTCAATTACAACCAGAACCCATATATTCAATGTATGATCAAAAGAGCAGACCATGCATTGAATAAATGGGTTCTGGTAATGACTTAAAAGCATTCAGAGAATGGGCTGTTGAGAAATGGACCATAGAAAGGTGAGAGACACTTGTATTTGCTTCTAATTTCACCAGAGAAAAAACAAATTTGCATGGAACAACATTTCCCATCTTTATGGTACTCTGAAGTGAATAATCACATCTAGTGACATTTCCCATCAATACACACTCACATCAAGTAGCTCATGGAGTTGAGTATTCTAAATGATGGCCTGTCTGTAGCCATTTCTTTGAATATTTATGAGTAAGTTGTTTTAAAAAATTAAAGCTGTAGTCCCAAGGCTCCCCAAGATAGCTACAGTCATTGCATGTTTGACTTTTATGGATTTGATTATCTGCAAGTTTCTTCAACCCCTGCCCCTCTGCCTCAGGTGCTTCTTTTCCAAGAGGACCTCCCCTCTTGGCAATTAGGCCACAAAGCCCTTTAAAAACCCACCCCTGGCTCTCCTCCTCCACCACCAGCCATTGCTGGGACCAGCTAAGGATGGCCTGCAATCCAATTTCTCAGCACCACAAACTCTCTCCTAGTGCCCTCCTCCACACACATCCATGGAAGGAGATCAGTGTGAGAGAGGAAGTACAGGGCCATTATCCCCTTTCCTTGACCTGGTTTGAACCCTGAGCAATCCCCACCATGCCTTGTCCCGCTTCACACAGACACGTGTACACATTTTGATATTTACAATTTTTCCACTTTTGTGAGTGTCCTGTGCCCCTAACCATAGTGAATATGAATGGCCAGCTGTAGTTCCCATTATAATTTCAAAGTCAAGAAGTATCTCTTGTTTCCTCATTTCTAACAAGTAACTAAAATAGTTTAGTTGCTTTAAAAAGGACCTCTTTGAGCGCTACAAGCCACTGAGCTTTGTTACAAAACACACCTTCTTTCCATGTACGTCATTGTCACCTCAACTCATACAACAAAACTGAAGCCAGCATGATATTCCTCCTCCACCATTTTGTGAGGCCACATACAGCATAAAAGTAACTCTAAAAATCTCACTGACTATGTGAAAGGAATGAAATTATCTCTAGCTATGTCATGATTGTAATGGTAATCCTTACACTTTCATTATTAGGAGAAAAGAAATTAATTCCAAGTAACTAGCTGTTTCTAAGTAGTTTCTTCCAAGCTCTCTGTTTTATTAGATAATAATTTTTACAAAGCATTTAATATAAGTGTTTTTAAGCATTTAATATAGCTATTACTTTTAAATCTTTCATAACTTTTAACATTTGAATATTTTATGGTTACAGATTTGTTGTTTCTAGTGTGATGATACTTTTAATGTTACACTATTTAGTAGCTCAGTATTGTAGATCCTTATCAGTAGTAAATACCACTGAATTCAATGGGTCTTATTTACAATTTAGTGTGTATAATATTCAGAACTTGTAAAAACTTGTAATCCAAAAATGTAACTTTTATGATCTCCTCCAGGAAGGCAAGGTGTAACATGACAAACCTCAGGATTTGTTGTGAGGCATCTCTTGAGAGCCCTTTGTGGAAAGTCAGTGGATTAAATGTGGCAAACAGATACGATCAAGAACACTTCATATGCCACAGTGCCCTGAAATGGAAATCCAAAAACATAACCATGACTCAACCTTCTACTTTACGTGTTCTCTTTGTGTAAAGTTGGGCAATTCCACCTACCTCTTGGGCACAAACCAGGAAAAAAAAATCTAGCTTTTTGTTCTCTAAAGTCTAGAACAGATTCTTGTCTTAATGTTTCATTTAAACGACCTCAGTTTATTTTATTACACCCTTCCCTATAATCTTGCAACAGATCTTATGTAGTTTCATGCTTCTAACTGTAAGCTAACTGAAACAAGAAAAAAACAGCACATCCTTTATATTTTTAGCTCTCGTTTATAATCTAGTTGTGAGCCTCATTAAAAAAAGTTTTGCTCCAAAATATATTAAAATATAGAAAGGCAGGAGGGAGAGAATGAAGCAAAAGTTCTGTTCATGCATCAAAATAAGGCCATTTTCACAGCACCTTCCCATCCCACACTGGGGATGGGAGAATGACGGGACCACGATGTACTTCTGCATGATGTTGTTGCAGTCCTATCCTACTCCCTGGCATGATCATGGATTAAATCATTGATGGGTTTTCCCTGTAAATGACACATAGTTGTGCCACCATCCCCAACTTACCTGTCCTGTGGAAGCCACAGAAGTGTGATGGCTACACTTCCTGACCTAGCATAACCTGGGAAAATACCTGGCTGCGCTGTGGAAGGAAAAGGTGTGACCATCACACTCTCTTCTGCAGGGAGCCAGCCCATGTGGAGGGGAGCACTCTTGTTGCATTCCCCTCCTAGCAGAGCCCCACTGGATGACTTCGCAAAAAGGTAGGGTGGGGAAAGGGCCTAAGATGTGTTAGGTTGTAACCAGATTTAGTTAGGCACATGTAACTAGGGCTATTTCCACACTACATTCACCCTTTTCGCACCTTACCTCATCGTGGCAGTGGGGAGCAGCGCTCGCGTGAGCAGCCACTTGCATGAACAGCCACTTGTGTGAGCAGGTCACAACAGTCCTTCCTCCCACATCGGCTTACAGCCGAAAATAAAAAAATGCGCGCTTGCCCCACTTCAGCCTCGTGAGCGTCGCACGAGTGGGGGTGTGTCATACAGAGAGACGCTCCCACTCATGCGACGCTCAAGGGGCACTCACGCAAAAAAAAAAAAAAAAAACATGCGAAAAGGGCCATTGTTATAATGCTATTCTTCCACTTTCAACATCCTGTGGAATTCTGGGGTTTGTAGGTTACTGGGGTCAAAGAGGTCTCTGGCTGAGAATTCTAAATGCCCCTCCCAAAACTGCAAACCCCAGGATTCCATAGGATGTAGAAAGTGGAAGGATAGCACTATAATACTGTAGTGTTGAAATGGCCTAGTTTGCTGAAGGTGAACCGCTGCCCCACTCATTGCTTCCTAGCACAGCCCCTTAAAAATGCTACAGAGAGAGGGGTCAGGAGTTCTGATAAATAAGATAGCTGTCATGTTGCAGGGAAATCATGTCATCCAAGTGGTAAATCACCAACTTGGGAAACCTACTTTCTAGACTACAGCTCATAGAATCCCAATCCTGGAAGGAAGTGTGTGGGTGCTGGGAACAGTAGTCCAAAAATCTATAGCTGGGGGACATGTAGTCCAAAAAGTAGTGGAGCTGGAGATAAGTTCGTTTTTGCACTACAATAATCTAGAACTCCTGAGCAGGTTATGTTGGCTAGGATATTGTGAACTTTATCATCATGAACTTTAACTTTTCCAAGTTCTGCTTTTACAGCGAACATTTTCCAAATACTGGGCCCTTGCCATAGGCAGAGTGAAATGACAGCCTCAAGTGGCTGTTGGTGGGAGATGGCAGCAAGGTGTTAGAAAAGAATTCAGTTTGCCCCTGAACTACCTAACTGCCCTTCTGACTTCTGGTGTGGCAGATGATGCTCTCCCATCTTTCATGTTAAAGAAAGGTACAGCTGCCAGTCCAGTCTGCTTTGCACAAAGAGATGTCATCCCCCACCAGCAGCAAAATTTCTTGAGCCAGCACAAGCTCTGACAGTCCTGTAGTCAATGAAATAACACCATCAGTGAGATTCACAATATCCAAATTAGGCTTGGAATTCGTTTTGGAATAAAGCAAATCATTTTCAGTTTCTAAATATTGCCTGACTGGGGGAGGTTCTCCCTGATCACTCCAAAGAAGCAACTCATTTTTGAATCTGCATGAAATGAATGTCTTTTGGCCTTTTGAATTAGGATGCTATGAAAAGGCTGATTTCTGGAGGTTTGCTTTTGAAATAGTTTGTCATGATTTCTTTTTTCTAGCAACTGAGGCAATTTCCACACTAGACTGTTATAGTGCTATTATTCCACTTTCAACATCCTGTGGAATCCTGGGCTTTACAGTTTAGGAAGGGGCCTCAAAGGCAAACCCCAGGATTCCATAGGATGTTGAAAGTGGAACAATAGCACTATAACAGTCTAATGTGGAAATGGCCTGAGAGTTATAGCACAATTCTAGTTAAGTGAGAGAAGATGGAAGCCCATTAAATCCTCAGGCCTGAGTGAGATCACACTGGAGAAATGAAGAATGTGCATATGTAGCGGAAGCACTGTTTATTTTCTTTCATTTTTTAAAAGATTAACAAGGTAAACTTTCAACATGCAGTCAAGATGTTGATAAAAGAAGAGGGGAAAAAGTCAATATTTAAGAAAGCAAATAAAGGTAAGTATTAGACATTTTGAAATATCTAACATATTTATTTTCTTGCTCAGTTAAGCTACCCTCACATGCAAGTACTAGAATCATTCAGGGAACTGGTGTTTGTGCTTATTAATGCATTTATCACCAACCTGAAGCAAAAGGAATTTTCTTTGGTACATTCTCATTCATCAAAGACTAGCTGGAACTGGACTTCTGTTTGCAACAAACACCTATGCAAGTTTTCCTTATATGTATGAATACCCCTTTTCAGGCATTGCAGGAGGGTCTCTCCCTCTGCAGGGCTCAAAGTCCCCATATCCACTGAAGAGCTCCTGAAGCTGCACGGTACTATTTCCAGAAAAAAATCTGTTAAAAGCCTCCTTAATGCTTCACTCATGTCAGCCAGCTCAGTGGAGTATCATAAAAGTGCTTGACAGCACTTCATCTTCTTGGGAATCCAGCAGTGGGCAGGGCATGGGCATGCCCAACTTGTCCCTCCCTCCACAACCGCCATGGCATGGTAACTTCAAAATCTATCACCTCTCCTTGTTTATCATAAATTTCTCCTTTGAGTTATTTTTTTAAAACTTTTAAAATATATTTTTAAGCATTATAGCATGAAAATGTACTGGTGTGTTCTGCAGTTACAACATTGCTGCATTAACACAGGTTACAAACAAAACAAAACAAAACATTTGACCAATCAGGGGCAGTGGGGCAGGGTGAAGTCAGGGAAAGGGAGTGGTCAAGGATACTGTAATGCGGAAGGAACACCAGTGGCAATAATGCCACTCATCCGCTTAAGGCGGACAAGTGCAGAGAGCAGCCTTCCTAATCTGCTACCATACCGCAAATGGCAATGCTGGGATTGTAATAGAAGAATGTGCTGATGAGGTACGGTGCGGGAAGGGCCTAAGTCTTAAACAAATAACTAAAATGTTTGCATAATTCAGACTAAATTCTTTTGCTACAATAAATAAATAAATAAATAGTAGAACATCTAATATTTTAGGAGGAAGCCTACTTGGAACAAGTTCTTCTTTGTTTTGATTAGTTTATGAATTAAGATACCAAAGGAGATTTGGCTGGTGAGCTACCTTTCTGCTGAGACCATAATGAGATAGCCAAGCCTTTTCTGTTCTGCGGTACATCTTTAGGAATGTAAATCCTGACTTGGTCGATCCACTCCCAGAGAATGAGACAACATGGAAAATATTCTCCTTGCAACAAGGTGGCGAGATGTTTTTTTCTTGTCTGTTATCTGATAAATTTCGTGAATTTTTAAGACTGCAAAATGTGCAAAGCGGAAAAAAAATGCCCCAGGTCAGTTTAGATTCAGATATTTTTTAGAGAAAGAAAGCAAACAGGAAATAACTTCCATTCACTTCCTGTTGTTAAAAAAAAAAAGGCCCACAATGGGCCTACAACGGCCCAGAGGGCTGTCTCTAGGGCTGCCCCTAGATTCTGGAACTCACTTGCCTGGGAGGCCAAAACAGCCCCTTTCATGTTGTCCTTTTGGAGGCAGGCTAAAACCTTTTTATTCAGAAAGCCTTTTAAACAGATAGTTTTTAGAAATAGGCTAAGGGGTGCTGTATAGTTTTAAAGAGCATTTTATCTTTTTAAATTGCATTTTATACTTTTATCATTGTGTAATTGTTTTAAAATAGTTTAATTCTGGCCCTTTCTACATCACCCTCCCAACCCATCATGGGGATAGGAGAAGGACGGGATCACAACGGTGGTTCTGCATGATGTTGTTGCAGTCCCATCCTTCTTCTGTCCCCAGGCAGGGCAATCATGGATTAAATCATTGATGGGTTTTCCCCATCAATGACCCATGATTGCACCACCGTCCTGGCCTTACCTGGCCTGTGGAAGCTGCAGAAGCGCAATGACTGCACTTCTGTTCCAGTGCAGCCTGGGAAAGCACCTGGCTGCACTGTGGAAGGAAGAGGCATGGCCATTGTGCTTCCCTCACCGTGGAGCCAGCTGGTGTGAAGGGAAGCTCTCCATTGCACTCTCTCCTGGTATAGCCAATGCCAAGATCCTCACCAGACATCTGCATGAAAAGGTAGGGTGTGGAAAGGGCCTCTATTTTTAATTCTACTTTACTTTAATTCTGTTTTAATATTCAGTTTTTGTATGTATTTAATTCTACTATTGTTTTAAATTATGAACTGCTCTGAGTCCTCCCTTTTGGACAAAAAAGTGGGAGACAGACAGACAGACAGATGGCAAAATGCACCCCCAACTCCTAGATGGGTTTGGGGCATGTTTAACAATTGATTGATTGATTGATTGCAGGGGTGCCGTGGGAGCATGTGGCCCTTCAAGATCTCCTGGGGGGGGCGCTAATGCATCCCCCTAGCCTTACACAGATTTCCGCTCATGCTTTAATCGTGATCTGGAAGGGGAAATTTCAGCAGCTGTTGCTTGTCAAGCAACATTGCTGAAATTACCTCTCCTGGATAGCCATTAAGTGTACAGAAGCCATCTCCAGTTTTCACTTTGGCAATCCTAGTCTGGCTCTTGAAGAGCTCCAAAGAGGCCAACCACTCATTCATAGTTTTGCTGAAAAATTGAAACTTGATCTTCCATTCACTCGCATGGTGCTGCACTTGTTAGCTTGCCTCTTAAGGAAGCAGAAAACAACAGGCACAATTGTTTGTCTGCTCACCCTTGGCGGTATGACTGTTAAGTCTGGGAACCTGGAAACCACTGTCTGTTCAGCACAGCCAGATTAGCTCAACAGAAACTCCATCAGCTACCTGTGAAGCCCCAGAAGGAACTTGGTTCCATGCGTCACACTGTGTCTTTTTCTCATGTTGGCAAATGGCTCTGCTTTTGCTTTGACTGTTATGTGACTCAGCTGCCTTTACAGAAGTGATCTGTAATGTCCCTCCTTGCTCAACAAACCAGGAATCAGATGGAGATTAGGAAAGTATTTTTCTTACGGTCATGAGCTTGCTCGTATACAGCCTGTAGTATAGGGCAGAAAAATGAAACTCAGCCTTTATCTAGAACAGAATTTTAAGTTTAAGTTTTTGAGTTTAAGTTTTTATAAAATAAAGAGCCTAACTTTTTTTTCAGCATGGAGCTTGGAAAAGTTACTTTGGGAAAATACAGATCCCAGAATCCCCTTGACAATCCCCTGGCTTGGACAGTTATGGAAATTGTAGTCCAAAGCCAAGATACTGTAGTGTAGGGGAGGGCAAAGTATGCTCCATGGGCCTCATGTAGACACCCCAGGACCATTTTTGTAGCTCCTAGGACACACCAGAGGTCAACATTTGTTTGCCCCTAAACACCCTCTAGGGAGCGTGGGGGTATTTTTGCCACTGTTTTGGCATCCCAAACCAATCCAGGCTCAGGAGAGGCCTGTCTTTTGAAACAAAATGAACAGAAAGTGACTTCTGTTCATGCCCTACTGTTTAAAAAAGGTGCCGCCTGGGCCCAAAATGGCCCTGGGGATGCTACAAACACAGCAAAAAATGGCCCCAACCCCTGCCTAGAGAGCATTACTCTAATATACTCTACTTGGAGCTGCCTTTGAAGAGTGTTTGGAAACTTCAGCTCATCCAACGAGCTGCAGCCAGACTGTTAACTGGGGCAGATTACAGAGACCATACCACTTGCCTGTTGACACAGCTCCACCGGCTGCAAGTTTGTTTGTGGACACAATTCAAAGTGCTGGCTAGGACAAATAAAGCCCTCTATGGCTCAAGTCCAGACTGTTTGGCTGACCATATCTTCCTGTATAGAACTGCCCTGGCCCCGGGATCATCAGAAGAGGCCTTTCTTTCAGTCCTACCACCATTGCAAGCATGGTCAACAGGGATAAGGGAGAAGGCCTTCTCAGTGGCTGCCCCTAGATTCTGAAACTCCTTTCCCATGGAGGCCAGAATGCTCCCCCCCCGGGCATCTAACAGTCTAAAATCTTTTTATTCAGACAGGCTTTTAAAATAGAAAGTGCAGTGGGGAGATGCAGCCCTTGAAGGTGTCCGGGTAGAAGGGTAATGTGGACCTCCTATCCTTCTGCAGCTGCTCACCCTTGCTATAGTGGCACACAGCTAGCACAGGCCATTTCTGCACTACACTGTTATAGTGCTGTTATTCCACTTTCAACATCTTATGGAATCCTGGAGTTTGCAGCTTATGGAGAGGCATTTAGAATCCTCAGCCAGAGAGCTCTTTGGCTTCAGTAAACTACAATCCCCAGAATTCCACAGCATGTTGAAAGTGGAATAATAGCACTATAACAGTGTAGTGCAGAAATGGCCTAAGAGAGTGTGACTTGCCCAAGGTTACTCAGTGGGTTTCTATGTCCAAGAAGGGATTTGTACTCTGGTCTCGAAGAATCGTAGTCCAACTGTCAAACTGCTACATCACATTGAGTCTTTACCTTTTTTAAAGGTATGTTTTAATTGTGTTTTATATTGCTTTAACTTGTTTTTAACAGACTTGTGTTAAAGTGTCTTTCTGAGATTTGTGTGTGTGTGTGTGTATATATATATATTAGCTGTACCCTGTTTTTAATTTCTTGTAGACTGCCTTGGTTCTTTTACCTGGAGAAAAGCATGATATAAATTGCATAGATGAATAAATCAATAAATAAATACTGCATGCACAACCATCTTATATGTACAACTCCACCTACACTATCAGCATCTGTATACAACTGTTGTTCATTGTCTGAAAAACACCACCACCACTCTACTCTGCATGCATAGCCCAACTTAGGCTTGTGGATGTCACTAACAGGATGCTTGCAGAAATGTGCCCCCTGCCATCACAGCAATCCTCTGTTATCACAAAAGTGAAGGATAGCAGTCTGATTCATTTCAGCATCTTGCTGAAGCTTGTCTGAAACTCCAGGGAGTGTGAAAAACAATGAGGTCACTAGACATTTTCCTGAGGTTCCGCCTGGTAAATTGCTGTTTATATGTCTGCATTTGGAATATACCTCAGGGAACCTGATGGTTTCTGCTGGGACTGTGTCAGAGAGGAGAGTTCAAGACCGAACATAAACATTCATAGAGGCAGCTTTTAATACCTGGGTTGAAAGAGCAAACTGAGAAGGATCTTTGTCTGTATACAGAACATTTCCATACTCTTGCATGCAGATAGTCTTGTGTGAGTGTGCATCCCCCCTTTGAATTATCATGCACATTGCAATAAAGTGGTGTTTGAAACCCACAGAAGCATAGAAAGGTGTCATTTGCTTCCAGAATCTGTGCAATCAAAGCAGAGCATGCTTGGAAAGAGCATTACTGTTGGCAACTAGATTTGTGGCTGAATAAGATGCAGCATAGACAGTTAGAAACCTTGAGACAAACTTTTGGTTATGGGCCCTTTGCTTCTACCTGGAAGAAAGCTGTCTTCTATAGATGTAGCCTAGCTGATTCTTCTTCTTTTTTTAAAAATTAGAAATATTCAATTTATTAAAAGAAATACTGTAGTTTATAATAATATTTTTAAAAACTCAATTTTTTTGGCACTGATAACAAAATCACTGATAACAAAATCAAAATCACTTTTAATAGCCTTTCAGAAAGAACTTTAAGGAATCATATTTTACCTCATCTGTAGATACTTCTTTACCAACACATGTACATGCTAAGTGTTCTTGTTTCTAATTCGGCAGCCTTCCCAGTACCAAAGCTCCAGATGTGGGTGACAAATGGGAATGTCTGCTATAACATGTAAAAGGTAAATATTGCTTATTGTATATTTTCAAGCAAGTCTTATTTAAACGCTTTCAATTCATGCATGGCTCAAGGAAGCCTAGTTTGAAACATTATGTTGTGTAATTTTTTTACATGGGGGCATGGGCAGGAACTGCTCATTTTTCAACAATTTATTCTAACATTTACTTAACTTGGAGGTAAATTTAACTGATATCAAAAACAGGGCACATACTTGCAACTAAATGTGTTCAGGACCAAGATAGGCATATGATAAAAACAGGCCATATAAATAATGCATATAGTTTGGAGTTATTTGATTTCAAAAGTGCTCAGAGAGAGTTTTCCTTTCTTTTTTTCTAAACAGAAGGCTGGAAATGCCGATAGTACATAACATTTCTCATTCTGTTGTTACTAAAATAATATTCATACAATGGATTTTTTTTCTTGTTTAACCACTTATATATTCCAGTACCAGATACAATGGAATTACAATTCTTTAGCAGGCTGTGAATCATGTGTCTGGCATGCTCAACTGATATTTAGCATGTCTTACCAGAACTGTAAAAGGCTCACTATAAATCAATAAATCATTTCTACCAAACAACTTCAGCTATGAAATAGCAAAGAAAATCTCTACTGTACACTGATGAGATCTTTTTTGGTCTTTGTGTTTGCCTGTTTTTAAAGTATGTATTTTTAATATAGTAGGAAAGAGATGATCCCGTATGATTTTTAAAATTAGAAAGAAAGCAACAAACAAACTTTAAACACTGATTTCCCCTCCCTCAATCCTTCCTTCTGTCGATCTTCTAACTGAATGCTAAATGGATCTGTGTGACCACTGTCCATAATGGTGTGCAACCAAGACTCAAACTTCAGCATCCAAATTTACTAAATTTTGTCATGTGTAGAAAATACACAGGTGGTATCTTCCTAATTTTTGTTAAAACAGAAATACTCAAACTGTACCTTGTGGGCCACAGGTGCTCTTCTCAGGCCTGTTGTGTGGCCCTCATGCCATTTAAAATGTCAAATCCTTCCTGATCAATCAGAATTTCTGCTTTTGCATTACAATCTGGCTCAGAAGCACCAAATAGTCAGAAAGTTTAGCTTCTTTCTCACTGAGGAAACCTGAAGAGGCCAGCAATCTTTAACAGGATCATTGGAAAAGAGGAGCATATATACATACATATGCATGTCCAGTTGTAGGGAGACATGGCCTCTGTTCAACATAAGACGCATTCCTTGGAGTTGAAAATAAAATGTTGTGTTCCCCTGCTTTGGAACAACAAATCTCCCTTGGAAACTACTTAGCTGTTGATGCTCAAAAAAACACATTTCCAACATCCTTGCTAGGAGCATGAGGATGAATGCTACTGTAGGCCTAGCTGTTAGAGGTAGCACATGCCCTCAAACTGTTCCAGTTTGGCAGAGACAGGCCCTTTCCACACCTCACCATCTTCCAGTGCTGGGGTGCGGGGATCGCGCAAGCAGCCTCCGGTGAGAGGCTGTCACATCCGGGGTCCTTTGGCTCCACACGAGCTGCCTGCTCACGTGAGAGCCCTACCTCTTCCTTCCGCAGCACAGCCTGGGAGTTTCCCGGGCTGCCCTGGGGCAGGAAGTGTGACCAGCATGGCTCCAGAGGCTCCGCACACCAGGTAAGTGTGCGTGGGACCTGGCAGCAATGTGCAATCGTGCACCACTTTTGGCTTCTAGCCAAAAATGAAAAGGTGCACAATCGGTGCCTGGAGCATCGATTGTGAGTGCGTCGTGTGGATTGCTCCTCACAATCGCATGACACTCCAGGCCCTCTTTCGCATGGCAAATGCTGTGCGAAAAGGTTCACAGTCCCAATCTATCTTTTGTCAGACCACTGTTTCAGCTGGTTTTAAAAATGTCCCAGGAAGATCTGGAAATAATAACACTGGGTCTGAAACATCCCTCCCCTAAGTTCCAGTCATTCATAAAGGCAGGTTTTGATGCTTAGGCTATGATTGGACAAGGATTTCTATCTACACACAGTGTAGTTTAAAGGTTTTGCAGCTGGGTAGTTTGAGAAGTCCAGGATAGCATTTGTGGGTTTCTAAACACTTTCCAATAATTTGTAGGATGAGCAGAATAGTTCATCCTACAAATTGTCTTATGCACAGTGCAGAGTTGAATTTGTTGCATGGAGTCTACTTTTACAGCACTTTCACTTTAGTTGCCATCATTCCATCCAGTGGAATCCTGGGATTTGCAGTTGTGGGAGGGGCATTTAGAATTCTCAGGCAGAGAGTTCTAATGCTTCAACAAACTATAAATCCCAGGATTCCTTAGGATAGGGCCATGGCAGTTAAAGCAGAATCAGAGCACTATAACTGTGTAGTGTGAAAGGGACCAAGGTGATGCACTTTTGGATGTCAAAATGCACCTGATAGTGCCAGAGTAGCTACTAAATCCAATTGCTAAGGCTAGAGCAGATACATTGAATCAATGGTTGAATAACAAGTCAGCACTTCAAAGTAAAGCATAGGAATGGACAACACTGAATGAGTCAATGAAAGAATGAGCTCATTAGCTGCTGTATTGAGCCACCTTGGAAGTTACAAGATGGGCTTATATTTAGGAAGAATTTTCTGACAGAAAATATAAATGATGGATATTTCCCCCCAGAGATTCCACCTAAACATCAAGAAGAACTTTTTTTACTGAGTTTTAGCAAAATGTCAGGTACTGGATAACTTGAACTCCACGAACACACTCTGAGGTTAAAAGTAGTTTATCCAGGTATCACACGTACCAATGACAAACTTCTTCAGAAGTTGCCAAAACTGAGTAGTACAGACATCTCACACTTCTATATGCAATCAATGCAAATTCTCTCATGCAAAGCTCTTATTGGTTATTAAAGCATTAATTAGTTACTTTTCCTTTCCTGTGCTAGTGCCAGTCTCAAGACTGCTTGACCTTGGACAGTTGTTGACCCATCTCTGAGGCCATTTCTGCACTATACTGTTATAGTGCTATTATTCCACTTTCAACATCCTATGGAATTCTGGGATTTGCAGTTGAGGGAGGAACATTTAGAAGTCTCAGCCAGAGAGCTCTTTGGCCTCAGGAAACTACAAACCCCAGAATTCCACAGGATGTTGAAAGTGGAATAATAGTGTAGTAACAGTGATAGTAATAGTAACAGTGGAGGGCAGAAATGACCTCTGTCTCCCCAGTTATCTCAGCCCATTCCATTCCCATAACATCCTTTCCCCAATTATTTCCCACTGACACTTACCAGCGCCCACTCCACTCCTTATCTGATACATTGTAGTAGCATTAGCTGTGTAGCAGTTACATATGATACAAAGTATCCAGTATTGTGGACTACATACATTGTAGCAAAAATCAAAAATATACATCAGAAGACCCTCTTTACTCTCTGTGCACTGAGGTACCTTATACATGTTCTCCTCCTTTAGAACAGGTAATATGGTGGGGAGACCCTGTGATCTGACAGAAGAGCTGTTCAACGGAGAAACAGACTTTCTCAGAGGGTGTTGGACTCCGCTTCTTTGGATGTCTTTAAACCAAGGTTGGATGGCCATCTCTCAGGAGTGTTTTAGTAGTTTATTCCTAGGTGGTGGGGGATTGGACAACATGGCCCTTGTAGCCCCTTCCACCTCTAAGATTCTGTGATTACACTGATGGAAAACATGGAATGGAATTGGAACGTGCTTTGTGGTCCTGGGGAAATTAGACAGTTGAATATTTTTTGTGTTGCTTTGATTTTGTTTTTACCTGCTCCTGGGAAAATGAAACCAGACCATGCTCTATGTTAGCTCATTTCACAATGGCAAACAATGAAAGAAAGAAAAAAGAACACAATAGCATGACAAAATGGAGAAAAATATCCACGTACACTTCATATCCACGTACACTTCATATCCTGACGACAATTTATATTTCTCATTGTATCTCACAGCTTTTATTAGAGTTGATGTGCTGTTCCTGGGGGTGACTCATGTGTTTTTTCAAATGTGTTGAAATCCATTTATGAGCAGGGAGATTTTAGGGGAATGACAAGATGATCACAGAAAGGATCAAGAGCTTTTCAAGGAAGTCACCTCAAAGGACCTTCGTACATGCTGAAAGGATGACCCAAACTTCTTTTAAAATGAGTGTGAAACTGACAGATAAAAAAAGTTCTTACAGGTGCAAGGCAGCAAATGGAAAACTTGTATTACATGCAATGCTTGCAAATGAGTTACAAATAACTTGGTTACTTATTGTGAGTTGTTGTTACTAACTGTCGTCAAGTTGACTTTGACTTGTGGCAACCCTATGAATGAAAGAGTTGAATGAGAGGCTCCGGTCTTGCAGACACAGGACTGTGACTTCCTTGATTGAATCTATCCACCTGTAATGGGCGCTTTCTCTTTTACTATGCCTTCTACCTTACCAAGCATCATTTTCTTTTCAGGTGAGTCACATCTTCTCCTGATGTGTCCAAAATACAATAACTTCAGCTTAGTTGTTACTCCAAAAGGTGGGTGACCCAAGGGTCCACCCATGATACCAATGCCTCCGTGAGAAGGTGAGGAATTGTAGTTCAAAGGAAGTCTTTAAAAGTGGGATAACTTCTGGGAGCGTTTCAGTTCTGTTTACCTGAAGCAACGCAGAGACATCAGTTGGAAGTTAAAAGAATATTTTATTGGGGGAAACATCACAAATGCATACAAGCAATCAAGCAGTCTTACAACCATACAGGGCTAACCAAAGGAAAGGAAGGAAAATTGGATAGTGAGTTGCTGAGATGAAGTGGGCAATATTTACTTAGCCTGACGACAAGAGATGGAGTGATGTGGCTCAGAGTAAGGGTCCGAGGGTAGCACAAGAATGGGAATCTGAGGAGCAGAGTGATGGCTTGCATCTAGTGTACTATGGATTGTCTGGCTTGGAGCCAGGGTTTAAATACCCTTTTTCATGCCCTGAAAGGGAATGTGTTAATGGCTCTCTGGCAGAGCAAACAAAGGTGTTCAGAGCTGACTAATAGTCTTAGCATTAGTTAACAAAATGTTAATGGGAATTGTGATATCTTAATGTCTGGGCAGGTGAGGGAACAAAAGGGAAGAACAGGAAGGATGTTATAGAGCAATCCTTGTCACTTTGTCTGGGAAGTTCAGTGGTCATGGTCTTCTAGGATTGGGCCATTGAGAGGACCATCTTCTCCAACTAATCCTCAGTGAACTTATGGGTTGGCCATGCCCTAAGGCCTCATCTGACCTACTTTTGCATGTGTTCAGCATTGCCAGCATACTTTTTTCAGCCACAAATATGTGATTTATATTTTATGCCAATTAAATAATTTTCATTGCCAATCGTATCATGGAATGGGTGTGTATGGCATGATAACATAGTCATCTTGGCTTTTAAGGAGAGTCCAGGCTTGATTTGCTCTACTACCTATTCATTTGTCATTTTAGCAGTCCATGGTACCCACAAAACTCTCCTTCAGCACCACATTTCAAATCAATTGATTCTCTTGCTATGATCTTTTTTTCACTGTCCACCTTTCAGAACGAAACATAGAAACTGGAAATACAATAGCATGGACAATCCTGACTTTGGTACTCATTGATTGTATTCAGTGGTATTATGAGTTATTCTTTTTTTTTTAAGGCTTAATGAGGGTACAATGCAACCAGTGGGAACCAAGTTACTTTTCTGGAGTAATGAGCAGAGGCATCTGGTGGTTCCCCATGGCACTGGGACTGTAAATCTACTCTGGGTTTTAGGCTGAACTGTAAAAGGTGATGAATCTTATTCCTGAAGCATACTCAGAATGTTGGACAGCTCATTTACATTTTGGTCTAAAACCAGTAACTGATTCACTCTTCTCCTGAAGTGAGTCACTGCAACTAGTAATGAGTGGGGTTGTCCAGTTATTTTTATACTGTTGTCAAGATTACTTCTTTCTTTCTTTATTAGTTTAGTTAAAATTATTTATTAGTTTATTTTATTTGTTAAAGAATACAATCTGATTCACAATCAAAGAGATATACATTCCCCACTGCTCTCCCCCGCTCCAAAAAAGGAGCAGGAAAAGCAGACAAAAGAGAAAAGAAAGAAAAATCCTAAAACTAGAACACCATACTAACATAGTAAACTACTCATAATACACTGACTAACTAGACACTAGTTTACTAAAACAAAAATGGGCTCTGACCCCGCACTCAAGCCAAGCGGTAATGAAAAAAGAAAAATTGTATGGGTTCTTGTGGGTTTTTCGGGCTTTGAGACCGTGTTCTGATTGTATTTTCTCCCGACGTTTCACCTGCATCTGTGGTTGGCATCTTCAGAGGAACGGTGAATTGGAAGTGGAGTGGAGAATATACATGCCAGTCTCCTCCTCCAGAGGGGAGGGAGCAATTAGCATAATAGTCCTATTGTGTGTATTGAATACTTGTTCCTGGAGGGAGACTTCCTGAGCCCAGGTGGGGCTCGTTAGAGCTCGTTAGTATCTTTTGTGGTTTGATTTTGGTGTTTTTCAATACTGGCAGCCAAATTTTGTTGACCTTCCGAGTCTCCTCTTTCCTGTTAAAATTATCCAAGTGTTTGTGGATTTCAATGGCCTCTCTGTGTAGCCTGACCTGGTAGTTGTTAGAACGGTCCAGAATTTCTGTGCTTTCAAATAACATTCTGTGTCCAGGTTGGTTTGTAGTGTGTTCTGCTACTGCTGACTTTTCTGGCTGGATCAGCCTGCAGTATCTTTCGTGTTCTTTGATTTGTGTTTGGATGCTGCGTTTTGTGGTCCCTATGTAGACCTGCCCACAGCTGTACGGTATGCGGTAAACTCCTGCAGAAGTTAGGGGATCCCTCTTGTCCTTTGCTGAGCGAAGCATTTGTTGAATTTTCCTGGTTGGTCTGTAAATTGTTCGGAGGTTATGTTTCTTCATGAGTTTCTCTATTCGGTCAGTGACTCCTTTGGTATATGGTAAAAACACATTCCCTTCAGGTGGCTGTTTATCCTTACTCTTGTGGGTTTTTTGGGGTCTTGAGGCCCTTCTGATATCTGAGCTGGAGTACCTATTAGCCTGTAGAGCCCAGTTTAAATGATTCAGTTCCTCATTCAAGAGGTGAGGTTCACAAATTCTTTTTGCACAGTCTACCAGAGTTTTTATTGTGCTCCTTTTTTGTCCTGAGTGATGGTTGGAGTCTTTGTGTATTATTCTACCATTACAAATGCAACTAAGTCAAGGCTACTTCTAATATTATTTTGAAAAAAGAATTTTTAGAGACACGTTGCCAAGTTTATCTCATGTTCTTGGCATTCAGTCCTAAGGTGTATGTTTTTTTTAAAAAAATATGAAAAAGAAAAGAAAAGCAATTGGTAATGCAACAGTTGTTATTTGTTCCTCTTACTCACTGCTGCATTTGGAAAATAGTTCATTGCTGTTACTTCTTGTGATGAAAAAGAAACAAGTTACTTTTTTTGAAGTAACTGTTCAAAATCTGCCTTAAAGTGGATGAATTTTGTTGTTTTCAGAAATGAAAACGGGATATAATGAACTTTGAATGTAGATGATTCCAGGCTCAACACTTCCCTCCATGAGTTATAATAAGATGGTGTAGTGGAGGAAGTTTTCTGCCTGAAAGCCTGGAGATTTAACTTTCTCCATTTTTCTAAGATTGTTTTAATTTCTTTCCAGACTCTTTCATAGTTGTTTTTGAAACAATAGACTGTTTCATCACAATTCACTTGAAACCTGGAATATATCCCAAGCATCTTATTTCCCCCCACAAAATAATCTTTATTGACTCCAGTGGATTTTGTGTCACCATTGTTACTTCCGGTGTGGCACCTGGGTGAGGACCCCCGATATCATTTTGATATCATCCAATTTGGCCTTAGCTGGACCTACTCTCAGTCACCTCACTCCACGTGTCTGTGAGTTCTCGGGACAAGCACGGACATGAGTGCGGCTGCTAATTGCTTTCACATTCCAATCTCTTTTGAGGCCAGCAATCTAAGCTTTGCTCCCAGCTTCAGGGAACTTTCCACGTGCAAAATCACAATAGCTGCGTAGCTCTCAGCAGAGCTAGCCCGGTAAACAAGGCATTTACATGCAGGCTATACTATTGTCATCAAGCGTTAAGCTCATCATGTTAAGTTTGACCTTTTGGAATCCTTTGTCCAGCACCAAAACTCCTTTTGTTCTCACCTGGCTTGCCATAGCTGAAAGGCACAAACTCTCCTATAAAAACCCTTCGCTTTCAAACAGTCTTTGGACGATTTGGACTGCCATCCTGCCCTGTCGCTGGTTCGTCTAAAGAACTCCCCTCAGCCCGCCACGCTGAGCTTTCTTCTTCAGAACCTCATCTCTCTTCCTCCAGGACAACAAGACCAGGTCATATTACCCATCCTTACGTTTTCCCCTTTCTGCTTTCCAGTTAGATAGAGTGTGTTGTGTTTATTTGCTGTTTGTCTTTCAATAAAATTGTTATTTTTGTTGCTTTTAAACTTATTTGCCCATTCCCTGACCTGAAGCTGTAGACATTGGGTTTAAAGATCCCTGCAAAGTTACCCTGCCTCTCGTTAGCCAAAACAGTGTTCCAGCTAATTTTCCCCAATTCGGTATTTTATTTGGCAGTCTGGGCGCCCCTCACGGGACCCCCCAATTCTCAGGGTAACAACCATCACAAGATGATCTGCAGAAACCTTTAGATTATACTGTTCTTTTAAAACCCTGACTCCAAAAGTTCTGTCATCTTGTCTGATATCTCTCATTAAATTTCCAATGCCAAAATATAGAAAAGAGGAAAGGGGTCAATCTTGTCTACTTTCTTTTGTATCTCAGTCAGTGTTGTTACACCATCATTTGCCAAGATCTGGGCTTTTTGAGCTGAATATATTGTCTTTATCTTTTTTGCCCAAATAAAAATTTCACCAAAGCTTATTCTCTTCAAATATTTTCTCTGTATCAAATAAATAAATAAATAAATAAATAAATAACCAGAATAGCCTTTTTGTAATTATGGTATTCCAAGTATTCGATAATATTAAGGATATTATTAAGGATTATATTACTCCTTATCTGTCTTTTTGGCAAAAATCTGCTCTGTTCCTTATGAAAGTTCTGAGAAATGATAGTGAATATCTTATAATCATTGTTTAGTAATAAGATAGGTCTATAATTCTTTGTTAATGTATCATTGGTATCTTTATGAACCTCTGCAATAAAGGCATTCTCTGAGAGTCTGGAACCCATTCTTTTTTAAATAATTCATTACATACCATCTTTAATATTGAAGTAACCCATCTTCAAATTTCTTAGAATATACTGCAGATAATCCATCTGGGCTTGGAACTTTCCCAGCTTTAATATTTTTGATTGCTTTGATAGACTCCATAGTTGTTACAGGCCCATTCAAACTTTGCGTTTGTTCCAGATGTAGTTTGTGCAATTGGAATTTATCCAAATAATCTAAGTTTTTTTGGGTTGTCCCTTACATATAAGCCTTTCTAATATTCCTTAAAGGATTTTAATGTTTTCAACTTGTCCATTACATACTGATCTCCCTTCCTGATCTTTGTGATAGACTTCTTTATCCTTTTCTGTCTCAGCTTATAAGAGACCGACTTCCCAGGTTTAATTGCAAATTCAAAATTCTTCTGTTTAAGATACAGTAGTTTGGCATTCATTTCTTGGGCTGTAAACAGTGAAGACTGTTCATAAGATCATAGAGTTGGAAGAGACCGGAGAGGCCATCCAGTCCAACCCCCTGCTATGTAGGAACACACATCAAAGTATTGCCAACAGATGGTCATCCAGTCTCTGCTTAAAATCCTCCAAAGAAGGAGACTCCACCACACTCTGAGGCAGCATATTCCACTGCTGGACAGCTCTGACCATCAGGAAGTTCTTCCAGAGGTTCAGGTGGAATCTCCTGTCCTCCAGCTTGAATCCATTGCTCTTTGTCTTAGTTTCTGAAGCAGTGGAAAACAAGCCTGCTCCCTCCTCGACATGACATCACTTCAAATATTTAAACATGGCTATCATGTCCCCTCTTAACCTTCTCTTCTGCAGACTAAACATACCCAGCTCCCTAGCTGTTCCTCACAGGGCATGGCTTCCAGACCCTTCACTATTCTGGTTGCCCTCCTCTGGACACATTCCAGCTTGTCAATATCCTTTTTGAATTGAGGTGCCCAGAACTGGACCCAGTATTCCAAATGAAGTCTAACCAAAGCAAAATGGAATGGTACCATTACCTCCCTCGATCTAGACACCATGCTCCTATTGATGAAACCAAGAATCATGTTGGCTTTCTTGGCTGCCACATCACACTGCTGACTCATGTTCAGCTTTTGATCTACCAAGACTCCTAGATCCCTTTTCACATGTACTGCTATCCAGCCACACATCCCCCATCCTATATTTGTGCATTCCATTTTTTCTGCCTAAGTATAGGATGTTACATTTATCTCTGTTGAAATTCATTTTGTTAGCTTTGGCCCAGCTCTCCAATCTGTCAAGGTCATGTTGAAGTTTGATCCTGTCCTCTGGGGTATTAGCAACCCCTTCCAATTTGGGGCCATCTGCAAATTTGATTAGCATGCCCTCTACCCTTCATCCAAGTCATTGATGAATATGTTGAATAGCACTGGGCCCAGGACAGAACCCTGCGGCACTACACTAGTCACTTCTCTCCAGGATGAAAAGCATCCATTGGTGAGCCCCCTTTGGGTTTGGTCAGTCAACAAATTCAAATCCACCTAACAATAGCCCTCTCCAGCCCACATTTTACTGTTGTTGAAATTGCAATCTTTTGCTGAGTCTATCAAAAGTTTTCTTGAATTTTCCCTCCAGGTTTTGTATTTCATCCAGCCATTTACTCTTTTTTTGCTTCTCTCGCTCTCTCTCTTTTCAATCTGGAGTCATATTTTACAAATTTTCCTGATATAAGCTTTGCTTGCCTTCCAAAGATCTGTATCCATATTTAAATTCATTCAAAGAATTTCCTCCATTCTTATTTACACTGTTGTAATATTTCCATCTACTTCTACTAGAGTAATAGAATTTCTTTAGACCTGCTTATCAGCATGCACTTAGATGTTTGACTGGCTAAACATTCCACAACGCAAACAGTCTGACTAAGGGACAAGAGGCTTGTTCTGAATATCTCAAAAGTGGGCCCCAAGATCAGGAAATACTTTTTTAAAAAACCCATCCCTTCTCTAAATAAAGGTCAATTTTCATTATGAAATGTTCTGCTGCAAACACCAAGGCTTCCAGAATCTTAAAAATGGTTAGGAAACTGAAAAACACTTCTTAAGGTTGTAAAAAAAGTTGAATTATATACCCTGAGGAACTCAATGGGACTACCTCTGAGTAAATATTCAGAGGATAAGGGTCTTTGATATGTTTTTTAAAATAACTTGACTTGTAGAGAGTGCACCTTTGTCCAGGATTATGGGAGTGTGTGCATTTATTTTAGTTGGTTGGACCTCTCATGCTCTCATGCTGTGATTTTCCCCTTTTCAAGTGTTTGCTGTTCGTCTGAATTGCTTAGTTTTATTCATAGCTTAAAAATAACATGGTCAACTAGGCTGCAGTTACTGAGAACACTGTCTGACAAGGCTTATAAGAATTATTATTTTGAACAGGCCTGTATTCTGAACACATCTTACTGTTTTTTTGGGCAGGGGGAGGTGTAATATGAGTTCTCAAGATATACATTGGAAAGCTTAGGGGACTAAGATTACTTTAATGGCCCATGGATCTAGGCAAGATGCCTCAGAATCTGACATTTTATCTGATTAATATATATGTTAGATTAAGATTAACTGAGTGGAGCGAAGGCAAATAATGTGCTTCATGGCTAAGTGCCAATTTGAAACCACTTTTGTACGGTCCAGGGTAGAAGCATTACCTTTAGTACTACAACTCCCAGAATCTTCAGCCAGCACAGCCAGTGGCCAAGCTGATAGTAGGATTTTGGGAGTTATAGTCAAAAAGTAACTTTCCCAAGCTCTGATATTAATGAATGATCTAGCCATCTCTACGCCAAGAATTGGCTGGTGTCGTTGCCCCCACATTGTTGGACTGCAATTACTATCAGGCTGAGATAATAAAGCCAGTGAGGAGGGATGGTGAGACAAGAAGCCCAACATCCTCTAGAGAGCTACTGTGGCCTGCATTAGAGCTTCCAAGTAGGAGCGAAGTTGTTACCAGGCTGTACACCTCCATGTTTTGATATGGTCTAATTGGCAAAATATATTAATTGGCAGATGTGTTGGCATAAAATATAAATTATACTTCTGGCTGGCAAGACCATGTAGAAGAAAGGGACACTGGCTGGGAGTAGGTCAGAGGTGACCTCAGCATGACCAGGTCAAAAGTTTGCTGACATCAGAAAACAATAAGGTGCCCAGATGCATAGGCCAGGACCCCTACTGTGTACATATCCTACTGCAGCCGGTCCAGAAACCTCCTCTCATTCAAGACA
This sequence comes from Ctenosaura bakeri, assembly GCA_948474755.1. Classification (NCBI taxonomy): domain Eukaryota; kingdom Metazoa; phylum Chordata; class Lepidosauria; order Squamata; family Iguanidae; genus Ctenosaura; species Ctenosaura bakeri. Next base: position 204,592 of record CAOLHI010002257.1, read on the forward strand.
TTGAAACCAATCAGTCCATTCCAGACCCCATTGTCTGTGTTGCAGCTCCCATTGTCCACTAGGCCAGAAGAGCAATCAACTCACACCCCTTCAGGGAGGAAAAGAGAGTACATAAACCCTTGATTTTGAGAAGTCAGTTGCAGTCAGATGAAATGCAAAACCCCACTATGTCACTCTGAATGCTGATCTGTCTCCCCTTAGACAGAAGTCTAAGTCACATTTCAAGCTCTTCACTACTCTTCTGGAATGGTAACTATATAACCCCAAAACGCCTCAGCCTCTCTATCCGTATTTTTTTTCTTCCTTTCTCCTTCGGTAAGCTCTTGTGTGAATGCTTGACTATATGTATCTTTTGTGCATGCTTGAATGAATTCCCCCAATAAAAACACATTTTTAGCTTACTTTTAATCTTTGACTGGTTTTGCGTGGTCTGACCCCGTAAAAATTGGGTTAAAGATCTCGCTGGGTTACCCTGCCCCTTGTTCTGCCAAGGCCACTGCTCTGCTAATTCCCCCAGTCTTTGCATTTTTGGAGCAAATCAAGGGGTCCCCCAGGGGTCCCCCAGAAGTCAGAGTAACAAAGTGTTGGTGGTTAAATAAGGAGAGTGTTTCCAAGATGGAAAATATATATGTCTAGACCCAGAAGCAGATGAAAAACCTTCCAACCATCCCAAGTGCCAGTGCTGTGGCTTCAGAGGGAGAAAAAAAGAGGCAGGCACAACTCCATCATGCCTAGGCCCAGAAACATATGAAAATCCCTTCCTGCGACTGCACTGCCATTGCTGTGGCCTTGAAGGGAGAGAAGAAGAGGCAGTATCTTCTGGACAATCCCTCCTGCACTACCATCCCCTTTTCCTTTTGTGTCATGTCTTAATTAGATGGTAAGCGTGAGGGCACAGGACTGTTTTATTGTTCTTTTATTTGTAAACTGCCATGTACAATGATGTAAATAAATAAATAAAATGATGATGATGATGATGATAGTAAATTTACTTTGTGGATGAAACCAGTCAGAGATTGTGAGCTTCCTCCCACTAGAAGCATGTCCTGTGAGCAGATTTCTCCTGTTAGCAAGTAATTCCTGTTGTCCCTTCACTGATATTTCCTTACTCCTTTTGCCTTCTTTTTTCCAGAAGGTTGAGATACCCTCTGGAACAGTGCAAGGAAAGATCTGTGAGGGTAATTCATTTCCTCTTCTCCCATCAGGATCCTCTACTGGATCTCAGTCCTGTGTGTGAACGGAAGGAGCCCTTCTCTCTTCAAGAAAATCCATTTGGAATCTGAACCTGTACTTCTTGCTATAAGGGAAGAGTATCTCTGAATACATGCTGGGTATCTTTTTCCAAATAGACAAAAAATATTTGAAAGGAACTGGTGAGGAAACATGGTGGGTTCAAATGAACAGTGAGCGAATGACTTTTTCTCTACTTGTATTGGTCAACCTTGTGTTGGTCAACCAAGTTAGTCATTTGCTGATTGTCAGCAAAAAACTGACAGCTTGATTGAAGACCCAGTATTCTCAACAATCAAAGGAATAGCTATATCCTGTCACAGCTAAGTGACCTCATGAATTGGCTCAAAGTACTTTAGTGGAAGTTTGCCATATTTAGAATTTAATTTTTAGATGCCTACATTTGGAAGAAATAGCATAAAGAGTGTGGTGTGTTCAAGTAGGTGGAGACATTTTCCAGACAGTTGCTAAGGGCTAGTGGGTGGACAGTAGATTCTCAAATGACATATGTTCAACCACAGCTTGATAAAGTTACTCATTTGGGCTATAACTCCCGGAAGCCTTGTGCCAACATGGCCTTGGCAACATCTTTTTCTTGCTTTGTCTGTAGATCCAGCTTTGCTAAACATGGCTATTCCCCAGTGTGAGTTCCTTTCCCTTACTTGAGTGAAAAAGTAATAATTCATGATAAATATGTGAAAACCCAATTGTTTAAAGATCCATGAAGTCTACAAATTTTCCAGGGGCATCTTTGAATAGAAAGTAATCTCAGATGCACCTCCTCTCTGAAAACACTGCATGTGGCCATTTTGGTAATAAAGCCAACAAAAAGGGCAATAGCATGGTAAATCCATTCTTGATTTTGATCTGGAACTTAAAGTTGCTATCCAAGATGCTAAACCTATTTGAGGAATATGTTTTAGAAACCTGGATACCTCCTTTAAAGTTTAGAATAAAACCCATAGTAGATTCACTGCTGAATTGACATGGAAGCCATCAACAATGGAATACACTGTCTCAGAGCGTGGTGAGGTCTCCTCCTTTGGAGGTTTTTAAACAGAAGCTAGATGATCATCTGTCAGGAGTGCTTTGATTCTATATTCCTGCATGGCAGGGAGGATTGGACTCAATGGTCCTTGTGGTTTCTTCCAACCCTATGATTCTTTGATTCTATGAACCACCACTCCCAATAAGGGATCTAACTAAAGCTGTGATAGTAACAGGAGCAATGTTATGAAGCATTCACCCCAATGTAGAATTATATATAATTTTAAACAATATCTTAATTGTACATAAGGGATAAAATTTGAATTTTCAAGGCCTGGTGAGAGATGGAACTATATTCCCTATTCAAATTCAAATTTCAAAATAAAGAGAAAGCAGTGTACTTTTAAAGGGTTTGCTACTATTATGTATTTTATAACATAAAAGTAAGAGCAGAGATCTTGCATCAAACACATAGCCAGTGTCATGGCTGCACTTTCTCTTCCCATCTACCTCCTGAAACACACCTTAAAACTCCATAAACTGTCCTCAGTGACAAAAATCTGCATAGGGCACTGCAGGATGATGGGACAAGCCCTCTCTGGCAGCAAGTGATGCTGTGAGGAGCAGAAGCAGGGACTCCCTTGTAACAAGCTGTCATCACAGCATTGCTCTGATGGAAGCGTCTGGTCTTGGGAGGGTCTGGCCTTGTTACAACTCTTCATCACAGCATTGCTGTGGGAAGGGTCTGGTCATGTTATCCTGTAGCACTCCATTTGCCAGCAACAGGGACTTCTGTCACTCCAGATGGCTTATAAGGTGGGTTTTAGGCTCATTTGCAATGATGGGAATAGTGCCATAATTTATACATATGAATCCAAAGAAGTTACGATGTCTGAAGTCTAACTTATGACATTGTAGCTGACTAACAGCCAATAATTGCCAGCCAATAATTTTATGCAATAATTGCAAGAACATTAGCAAGACAACTCCCTCCCTTGTTTAATTTAAAAAAAGAGGCCAGGATCTTCATCATGCATGTGAACGTATTAAATTGTTTGTAAATAACATTCATAGATACTATCCAGCTCAAGCAAGGTATTTTTAAGTGCCGTTGATTTTAGTGATAGATTGTTTTATTTATTTACTTCATTTCCAATATATGTACACTGCCCCTTAACAACAACAGCAAATGTTTCTAAGAAGTTTAACAATATAAAATAAGATGAAATGAAACAGTTTAAAACAAATTCAGAACGCTGGTCAAGAAATGTATTTCTAATTATCTCCTAAAAGCTGGTGGGACAAGAAAAGTCTATTTTTCTGTCTGTCCATCCATTTATCTGTCTATCTCTCTGTCTGTCTATCTTTAAAAAAAAAAGAAGAAAGGCAAGAGAAATTTTGCAAAGAAGGGAAACCCATAGCCCTAGGGCCACAAGAAAAAGGGTCCTGCTCTTCTAGGTGACCAATCTTTGCTATAGTCATGTGGTAAGTAGCTAAAAATGGGAGTATTTGAAAGCTGAATACTTCAAAAAGTGGATAGGGGATTCAAAATGTAAATTACCCTGCTCAGAAAAAAGTCTGTCTCAACTTTCAAAATTACTCAGAAAAATCCTTCCTGTATTTGTCCCCCCCCCTGCAAGGAACACTTTCCAGAACTTGGGAATATCTCCTTTTTTTTTTGGTATTGAAAAAAGAGGAATGTTTCCATACTCTTACTCTTCCAAATACACCTTTGCTTGGAAAGGAGAAGAGACCAAAAACACCCTTGGCTCCCATATGTAAGTAGGCATACTGACTCAGGAATGGTATTTCCACTGAAGATGCTTGTACAGCTGTTTTCCTGTTTGAATCTAAAGGGCTATAGTCATCCTGGGGGAAAATATGCCACACTTCCATATCCATCACTGGAAGGGCATGGTCCCAAGGCCACAGGGCTGCAGCCCCAAAGAGTAGCTATTTAGCAGCTGAACCCTCAAAGAGTAGCTATGCTTATTTTGTTTTCATGTGACTTTGAAAATGCACTGTTACATGAGTTACTGAGTAAAAATGTATGGGATAAACCTGTTAATCTCTTATGAGATGTCTTGCTTTCTATTATACTTCATATTTTGCTTATTTGTTCATTTATTCACTTAATATCTCTCTCCTCTCCCCGCTTGCTCAGAAAGGGATCTCTTTTTTTGGCTGCTGCTCCACCTTAATCAGACCTTGATGGGGTCTCTAGGGAAGCAATCCCAGCTCTTGAAAAGGCAGTACATAGCGCAAAGCTAATTTTAAATCCCAGGTATAGAAAAAATGTCCATAGTTAATACATGTACTTAACTCTTCTCCCAAAGAGAGCAGACTGAAAAATCTCCATGCTGTATGGCTGATTCAGAGAAACAGAAACACTCACCTGTGATCTGAAACAAGGTAAAATAGCCACCACAGATTTGCCACCCTGTTCACAGATGGTGAACTGGGGAATATCTTGAAGATTTTAGAAAGGGAGGAATATATGCCAGTTTCAGAAATGGGAGGAATCACACTGATGGTGGATGTTACTCTTATTTTTCTTATTGTTGCCTCAATTAATGATGATAATGCTCCCGTTAGTAACTGTTTCTCAGTGGTCACCATTCTTCCTCTCCGACACAATGCCTTATCAAAGCAATACTGTGCCACTAACATAGTATTACTCTAGGGTCAAAATAGTGAATCACACAACATAATGAAAAGGCATTATTCCAAAGAGGCCTGCTGATAGGAAACTGCCCCTGCTGACAGGAGCACTTGTGAGGGACCCCCTCCCTTTCCAGGGACCTTGGAAGTGGGGAGGTTCAACACTGGCAGGCAGTTATTAATTATCCTTATTTGCAGATGGAGTCAATGCGGTGTAGTGGTTTGAGCACTGGGCTATGATTCTGGAGACCAGGATTCAATTCCCTGCTTGGCCATGGAGACCCACTGGGTGACCTTGGGCACATCACACTCTCTCAGCCCCCAGAAAACTCTGTGATAGGTTCATCTTAGGGTCACCATAATTCAGAAAGGACTTAAAGACATACCGCAACAGCAGCAACAGCAACGACTTGAAGATACTTACAGAGGGAGGACAAATTACTTTCCCCATTCATTATCATTTCAAACATCTTTAAATATGAAGTCTCTCATGAGCACAAAGTGTCTTTAGAAGTGCCCTCCATGTGTTCACTGTAGCTTACTCCCAAGTAAGTGTGTATAGGCTAGATTGTGGGAGAGTCTTTATTATTCCTCAACTGCAACAGCTATTTATATTTCTTAGTGCATGATCATTTAGTACACTTGTATTGATGATGCCTGGGAAGGCTCATCTACATAGGAGTCTTGGTGGTCCAATTTTGCCAGATAATTGGTGGGGGGTTTGATCTCCATGGCTTAGTCTTGGAGGTACTGTGCCCACCCCATCCCCCTCTGTTCTAGGGTCTATGTCTCTTTCTATCCCTGAGTCTATTGGACAGACCTTTAAAGAATTACTTACATAAAATGGACAAATCTGTAACAGTTATGGGTAGAGGAATTTATTAAGCTGTCTGAAATGTGATTAGAATATTTATGTGAATGTGTTTTCTCTCTCTCTCTCTTTTTTTTCTGGGCTTGAGCAATAACATGGTTTTGTCATTGTCTGACTAATGACAACTTCAAAAGAAGTGCAAGTCTTTGGTTCCGGCTGACATGATCCATTTTCCCCCCAATATCTTCTTGGTCATTGCGATCATCCAATGTCTACTTTACTTCAGCAACCCACCCAGGAGCTGGATTTCACAATATGAACCACATCTTCCTTTTCTCGGTCAAATTTATAGGCTTTGGGACCAGAAAAAAAATAAATGAATCCTACAGAAAGAGGGAGAGGAAAAGAAAGATGAAGCATGAAAAATAAGAATTATTACTCTGGGGTGCATAACTTATTAAAAACAGCCATGTCTTAATCTTCTTAAAGTGGTTCTGCCAACTGATCTTTCTAATTCCATCTACAAACTTCATTCATTCGTTCATTCATTCATTCAAATTACATTTTTGTACCTCTTTTCTAGAAAAGTATCCAAAACAGTATGCAATAATAAACAGAGACAACAACAAAAGCTATATATTGAAGGAAAAAAATAACGTTAAGAGCCTTACAGTTAAACAATACAAAATATCATAGACCACATAGTAGTAGCCAAGAAAACCTTAATGTTGCAAGCTTGTCAGAATATCAAGGACACTTGAAATAGCGGAAATGTAGATTAACAAGTCTGCAGAGGATGAACTTTCCACAATTTGGGGGCCACTAAAAAGGTAGAATTATAATGCTCGCCCAAAGGACCTTCCATGGGAAAAGAAGTGAAAGAACCCTCCAGAAGGCCTCTGAGATGAGATGTAAGAGATAATTTAAAAATGTTTCTGTTCCGTAATTGGTATAAATGACAGCTCTCTGATAGGGGCAAATAGTTCATACGGTTCAATTTGGGGCCTTAGGTTTGCTTCCTTTTTCATTGAACTTAAGGATGAGTCAGGAACAGGGATGTAATTCTTTGCTAATTCCATTCTTGAATAGTGTAACAAATGATTCTAGCAATTTTCTTCCTGTTGCAAGAAAGTTTTTGAAAACCATGCAGTTTTTGAACACTGTTCACAGTTCAGGACTTATTCAGGACTTATTATTAATCCATAAACACATGGGCAATTTCAACAGGAAAGAAGAAACTTGGAAAGTAAACAAGATTTGGCTACCAGTACTGAAGAACACTAAAATCAAGACTCAAAAATATGCCAATGAACACCACGCAGACTCTGGAGGTCCCTCTAAAGGGAACAATACAATGGATTTCTAATGTACTTAATGCAATGTTACGCATATCCCCTGATTAACAATACACCCTGGGGTACATCCCATTTAACAATAGGCCATCACACAGGCCAGCTGTAACACATGCAAATTGCTCCCTCCCACCCAGGGACTACACAAGTATATATACTCTGTCTCACTTCCGTGCCACCAGATCCTCTGAAGATGCCAGCCACAGATGCAGGTGAAATGTCAGGAGAAAATACTAATAGAACACGGCCCAGAAAACCCACAACAACCTATGGATTCCGGCCATGAAAGCCTTCAACTTTATATATTCTGCACAAAGTTCATATGTGGTATATTTGTACAGAAACCAACATTTTCTGGGGTACTAGTACCAGGTCCTTGATTGTCTGCTGTGTTCTTTAATGAAGCACTGCACTTTCCTTGACTGTGGTCATTTTGCTTGGGCCATTCTGTAGTTTCAGCAGCTTCTGAAGTATAATCAATAGCATTGAAAGATGTATTTAATCCGCGCACGGTGGAGACTGATGGTTTGATAGTATTACACAAAGATGATCCTATGTTGGCTGCTTCTTGTGGAGAAGCTTGTTCCCATTCTTTGAGCTCTCTCATTGTGAGCCAGGCAGCTGTTGTAGCCATATTTGCCTCTACAGAGGGTAGCATGGGGGATTCGTTTCTGCAGTAACCTGTTGACAGTTAATGGTCAGCTTCTTAACCCAAAGATGTAACTCATGATGGTATGCCTGGTGAGCTGCAACAGGAGCCTGACAATCTAAACTTTGCTCAGAAGGATCTTCTTGCCCCTTCATCATATCTATCAAATGAGAACACAAATGATCAAGTCTGGACATTATTTCCTTCTGGGCCTTATGAGACAGAGCATTGAAGTATTGTAGTAAGTTTTTTTCAGTATTGTCAAAGAGACCATTCTCCAGATTCATCAGGTGTGAGGGCCCGGGGTCTCAAGATTGAAATATTCCTTGGGCTTCGGGTTACCCAGATTTCCCCCTTCAGAATCAATACAAATTAAATCTTGATGAGCTGCTTCACCTTGAGGTCTTTTGGAGGATGCTGCTACATGTGGAAGTAATGATGCTGGTGGTGCCACATTTTTAAAGAATCTAGAGACTAATATGTCACTCCTCTTCAGGTCTTCCCTATGTTCATACACCATGTTGGCGAGTCTCCATTCTTGGAATGTGGCCACTGCCCTAGCATGTAAGCCATCGAAATATAAATACTCCACATACACTAGATCTGCAATATTCAAAACACCAGGAATGGATGCTCTTAAAATATTCCAAAGATGGGCTTTACACTCCTCTTGTGACAAGATTCCCAGAGGCTTGGAGTAGTTTGAAAAACTGACTTATTTTGGATTAGCCCTAATTTCCAAGTCCCATCTGAAGAGATTGCCTCCTTAGTTGGTTTAGTGTTAGCTTCTGACAGAACATAAGACCAAAGACCCTGAATTTGGGAATCAGTCATGGAAATCTGATTTGGAAACCCCAGTGGAATGGCAAAACAGGATTTAGAAGGCTCTTACTTTGTTTCCTCCTTGACTGATAACTTCTCAGAATTCTGTTTGGGCTCCACAACTGAACTATTGTCAAATAATTTAAAAAGCTTTCTGAAGTCCATTTTTTTTTTTTTGGTGATGTACTATCCTGAGATTTTTAAACATTTTTACTTTTCTTTGTACTTATCAATTTCCTTCTGCGTTGATTTATCTTATGAGATGTATGAGTCTGCTTTGTTGATCTACTTTTCCTAATTGATGAGAGTCTGTTGATGTTCTTTTCAGCTCTTGTAACCTCTTTGTGGGATTTTGTCCTGGAGGTTTTGCAGATTTCTACCAAAATGGTAATAATTTTATTACAGTCAGCTAAAAAAGAGTTTATATTTTCAATGTCCTCTGCTAATAATACAAGCCACTTTGCAACTAATGGGCTCTCCTCATTTGTCTCAGAGAGCAGGCAAAAGGGTTCTTTTGTGGTTATATTAGTATTGTTTGAGGAGAGCTCTGAAATTTGCTTTAGCATTAATTTCTGCACTTGGTCAACAAGGTTACTGGGTTCTTCACAAGAGTCAACTCAGCAGTTGGCCTAGCTAGACTAGCATCTTCCCTGTGACCTCCGTTGTTATCACAAAGACACTCTTTAAGATTGACATTAGAATCTGAGAGCTGCTGTTTCTCAGGTGCCTTCTCACATTTCTTGTTTGTATAGAACTGAGTAAATTTTTGTTGAGCCTTCACTTTCTTCAAAGGAGGATTTGTAACAAACTGGGTAAGGCCATGAGTTTTATAGCCACTCCGAGTCATCACCATGCTCTTGTTTCCTTGTTAAGTTTTCTTACTGTATTTTAAGATTAAATTGTCAGCCTATGAACCACTGCTGGCAGCCAGCCAGGCAGCCAGTGACTATAGCTTCCTTTGTCCTTAATCTGCAGTGTCCTCCATTTCAGTCCTTCTCACTTGCAACTTTTTAGTGTAAAAAATCCACTTCATTTGGTTCCTTTGTTTTGTTTTTGTTTCCACTTGAAGTTGTAAACTCTCAATCCCTTAAATAATTCACAGGAAGGAAAGGGAGGAAAATAAACGAAGATAAAAGTAAAAGAGCAGAGAAATGTGGGAGTACCGTTAAACACATCTAGGCCCTTTTCGCACAGCATCTGCTATGTGAAAGAGGGTCTGGAGCCTCACGCGATTGCAAGGAGCGATCTGCATGAAGGCCTCACAATTGCGCAAGGCTCTAGGGGCTGGCAGGCAATGATCGCACACCTTTGCATTTTCGGCTTTCAGCAAAAAATGCTGCATGATCGCGCATTGCTCCCGGGCCCCGCGTGCACTTACCTGGAGTACAGAGCCTCGGGGGCCAGGCCGGGCCGGTCATGCTTCCTGTCTCAGTGCAGCCTGGGAAGGTCCCAGTCTGCACTGCAAAGGAAGAGGCGGGGTTCTTATGCGAACAGGAAGCTCATGCGGAGCTGAAGAAGCAGAGAAGTGAGAGCCTCTCACAAGAGGCTGCTCGTGCGATCACTGCACCCCAGCGCAGAGAAAAGGTAGGATGCGGAAAGGGCCCTAGCTATGCCACCGCCATCTTCAATCTCTCTCTCTCAAAAAAACCCAGTTTTCAATCATTTTGGGGGAAAAATTTTTGAACATTCATCTCTAGTCAGAAAAGCTGGAGACATCAGCTGATGACTGATTTTTTGATTGAGATATAAGATTATACCAGGTGAAATTACATGTCCAACTCTCCCAGTAAGGCAACAGCAGCACTCCAAAATTTTGCAAAGTTCTTTCCCAAAACTTCATTTAGAGAGGTGAAATCTCTAATAGGTATAGAGACATTGACAACCATAACTCATTTTTGCTAAAAAATGTAAAGCTCAATTCACTACCATTACTGAATTGCAGTGCCTTGCCCCCTGTTATCCTACATGTGGAATGCCCTGGAAAGTGTATCTTCTAAAGTCTGATTTAAATCTGTTGCCTGAGGTCATGTTCAATGCCACTGCTGCAGTGTAAAGTTCTTCAGGAGAACTATGGAGGAAACCAAAAGTGGACATTCCTCCAAGGGGTGGAGCTGCGCCTGTGCATCAACCAGTCTTTAAGCCAGCTTGTTCAGGGTGCAGAGGAACAGCTTTCATAAGGGCTTACTGGAGACCTCTTTACAAAAAGCACGTACAAACTGAAACTGCCAGTGTAATCCTGAGTTACACTGGTAAAATGCTCCATTACAAATCCAGTCTATTTGTATTGTCGCCGAATACTTCCTATCTAAGGCTGTTTCCGCATGAGACTGTTATAGTGCTATGATTCCACTTTCAACATCCTATGAAATCCTGGGGTTTGCAGTTTTGAGAGGGGCTGGTCGGCTGCTCCTGAAACTGCAAACCCCAGGATTTCATAGGATGTTGAAAGTGGAATCACAGCGCTATAACAGTCTGGTGCGGAAATGATCTAAGAATTTCACACCTCTCTTGTTTTGTCCAAATGTACTTACCTGTACTTGTTACCACAAAGACAGAAGCCAAAATTCTACATAGCATTGGTAGAAAGTAGGTCTGTGCCAGTGCACTTACAGGAGATAATGGATGGTGACCCTTCTACTTGGCAACTTTCCCCCATGTACAACAGGGATATAGGGATGTGTTAGGGATGTAAATCTCCATTCATTTCGTTCTCAAAGGAGTGACTTTAACAGTTTTCTTCTTCCTGAGAGGAAGTCTTCAAAACTGTGCAGTTTTCCAAAGACTATTCACAGTTCAAGACCTAGTCTGCACAAAATTTGCACATGGCAGTTGGTACACAAAACAGCATTTTCTGTGGAGGAAGCAGCATTTCTGCAGAGAAATATAATTTTCAGGAAAGAAAATGAGGTTTCCTTTTCAGAAGAATGCTTTTTTTAATGTGCAAAACTACCATACATGAATTTTGCATAGACAAAGGCCCTTTTTGTGCCTTACCTGTTCCCAGTGGTGTCCGATGGGGATCCCAGCAGTGGTACTGGAGGCACGATGGCCCCGCCTCTTCCTGCTGCAGTCAGTCAGATACTTTCTCAGGCTGTGCTGGGACAGGAAGTGCAGGTATTGCTCTTCCAGACCCTCCACACACCAGGTAAGTGCGGAATGCTGGCCTGATCATGGGTCATTGATGGGGAAAACCTGTCAATGATTTACTCCATAATTGCACCACCTGGGGACAGGAGAAGGATGAGACTGCAATGACGCCATGCGTAAAACATCACAATCTCATCCTTCTCCCATCCCTATTGCGGGATGACAGCGTCCTGCGAATAGGGCCTAAGTCCTGAACTGTGAAGATTCTCGTCTGTCCAAAATTCTTCTCATTGGAGTTTCTTGACAATTGAGAAGCCCCCTTTTGACCATTTTTTCCCTTCAACACTTGGTGGAGGGTGCTATTGTCTTTAGCCTGTGATAAGCTGTGAGGATGTGCCTAACTTCTCTTAACTGGACTTGAGCACCATGCAAGGTTGCTCCTTTCCACCTCAGTGGTCAAGAGCAGCCAGAACAAGATGGTACACCTCTGCAACCAATCAGTGTCTGGGTAGATGGAGGTATGCCTGACACCCCACATTCAGTTGTTGTTGTACACTGGATTGGGGGTCTTGCAGTAGAATGTACTAGATATCTCTTTTTGCAAGGTCTGAAAAAGTACACATGTTGGTGTAATCACTAGTTATATAAACATATAACTAATAGGATGCAGGTGAGACTGTTCTCCAGGACCATAGATTGACAATGTGCTAATTCTGCACCCCTATGCAGTGTTAAATTTTTAAAGTTCATTGAAATTAAACAGACTAGGGAATGTGCACACACTGGACTGCCAAATTGTAGCTTCTCTTTGGAAGGCCCCCCCTTGGCTATGGTGTAGCCCTCTAGGATGTGTCATTGAACTCTGAAGTAGTTGGTCTGCGGCACAGAAACAGCCAGCATGCAAATTTCCAGAGCTCATCAGGCCCCAGATGACTGACTCTGAGGGGTCATCAGAGCCAGGCATTGTGAATGGGATGTTTGGTGGAAGCAAAGGAGAGAGCCATCTCAATGGTTGCTCCTATACTTTGGAAATCTTTCTCCAAGGATGGTAAGATTGTTCCCTTCCTGCTGTACTTCCATTTGAAAACTTTCCTATTAAGAGGGGCTTTTAGGAATTGTTTGCAATGGGTTTTTAATGGTCTTGATGATTTTTATTATTGGTTGTAATTTCATTGATTTTTAAATGGTTTTAATTCTATAGATCTTTTGATTGTATTTTAGGAATAAAGGCCAGAATCCTCTGTCATGGTGTATCTTATGTAACTTTATGTATATTTATATATATTTAGCTATGTAGCAGAGGCACTTGGTAGCCCTGTGTGATGAACCTGATGGGAGGGGTCTTGACAACATAGCCTCCTTGGCAACTGAGAGTGTTTAAGCTGACTGGCTTGTGAAATGGAACCTTGGGTAACCCAGGGGAGGGGCTGGTGGAAAGAGGAAAATAATGGATTTTAACTGTCTGGTGTGTGTTTGAAGAGGAGTGTGATTTGTGGTGTGTTTGGGAGAGGTTGGAGATTTGAAGAGCTCTGTGGGAGAGAGAATTGAGAAACTGGGTGTACGAGAGATAGTGAATGAATTGAAAGAGAGAGAAGAGTGGTGTGCTTTTTATAAACATTGAGATACAAAACAAATTTAAGCAACAGTATTACAATAAATGTTTGAAGTTCTGTGTTCCATATAACAGTCTCCTAGAATCTTAGTTTGAATCCTGGAATATACACGCTACCAATAATAACATCTTGACCTTAGTGCCAACAGTACCACAGTTTTGGAAAATATAAATCACTGCTGATCTGGGAGAAGGGCAGATTTAGAGAAGGCAGTAAAGGGGGAGAGTCCTGAAAGGAAGAAGCTGAGGGGGGACAAGAGCAAGGAAGGGACAGAGTTCTTAGAAAGGGAGAACTGAGGCAGATCTGTTTGCCCTGGCCCTGGCTTGATTCAGAGACCTCCCTGGCTGTTCAGACCTGAACACAAAGAGGTGTAAGGCTGGGCAGGTCTTGAGGGCGAGGCTTGGGTGCGCCTTTTGCACTTGGCACTGACGGGCGGTGGTTTTTCCACGTGTTTAACACCCTGTTAGTGAACTGCACAGATGCATAATGGAACACTGGCAAGAGTATTCTGATATGCATTGGCACTCCCTGGTTGGTGTTGCAATGTGCAATAGCACCAACACACAATGGGATCAATGCATATTGGTCCCATTGCACACTGCTCCTGTTGCGCATTGGCCCCATTGTGCGTTCGTTACTTTGCTGGCTGTCTTACATAGTAATGTAACAGCAGCCCTCCACTGGATGCAGAAATTACGGAACTGCCCAGTTCTAACTCCCACAGGTGGAAGCCCACTTACGAAGATGTATATCCCCAACAGGATTCCAGCCAAATTTTTTATGTTTTTAATGGTGTCTCCAGCAGGATTCTGGGCAACTTTCATATGTTTTTACTGATATCTTGGCATGTATTTTGATCTGTGTTTGTTTAAGTTTTTTGTTAAGACACCTTGGGAATTCTAATTTTGGAGAAAAGGTGGAATATTAATGAATTTATAATATTAACAATAACAGTAGTAACAACATTACAACTACTGCTGGTGCTGTGTCTGTTCTGCAGTGGCACAGGCATTTGCTGAGGACACCTTTCTTCTAATGATTGACTTTAAGGAAGGACCTCTAAAGAGCAGTGGAAGCTGCTCTAACAGAACAAGATGGGGGTGGGTGGTACTGTTGCATCTCCTCTATGCTCAGCCATTGGAGTGCTCAGACCTTCACATTCAAGAGCTTTAACTGAAACAGGTTATGCTTTATTTGGGCCTAGTTTAGAAGAAACGGTAGTGCGAGCAAGCTAATGCTCTGACACACAGGAACAGCTTTGGCTATGTCAGCTTTTCTGCTCAAGGAAGGTCATCAGGTTCTTAGCACTGGAGGCAGTCCAATCATTCATATGCAGAATGGGTTTTATACTGTGGGCTACAGTGAGAACTAAGGCCTCATACTTAATACCACTTCTTTATTCCGTAATGTGAAGATGAAAATGCCTGAGGCATGACTTTTGTGATATGGAATCTACTCACCGTTCACCTCTACAGCTGCATCTATTCTGCCGTTGATTCCTGAGAACTCATCCTCAATACTTTTAGGGAAGTCCTTCTCCATTTCCCTTTTCACTTCATCATAGCTTTTAAGAGAAAGCGGAGAGTCATAAAGAGGAAGTCCATAGCTATATATATGTTGATATCTATATATAGATATAGCTCAACATTTATTTACGCAAGATGTTCCTGAAAAATCATTTCACTGTAATGACTATAATGGGGTTGCAACCTAGTCCAAGTTTTGCTTTTAGGTCAAGAGCAACCAGATAGATAAATGAGTATTGAAAGGAGAGGTTGTTATTGCCTTTTCTTTGGTTTATATACAGAGGTATATTGCCACTGTGCATGGGGGTTCCATTTACTTTTCATGACTCCTAGTTCTTGATAAATATGAGTAAGCCAGTGATCATCATATAGAGTTTGAGAAAGTTATATTTTGGAGTACGACTCCCATAATCCTCAGCCATCATGGCCCCTGGTCATGGTTGTTGGGGGATTCTGGAAGTTGCAATTCAAAATAACCATTTCAAGCACGGTATCTTCCAGTTAGATGGAATGAGTGGGTTAGATTTCCTTAGTTTCATTTTGGCCATTTCTGTACAATGTTGTTGTCCTGTGATTAGGACGTGTTGCTGTTGGTCCATGAGTCATGCTTTTGCCCAAAGTCATCACAGTCCTGCTGTCAATATGTCCCCACACATCGCAATCGTGGAATATTCCATTAATGGAAAAAAAATCCATTAATGGTCTGCAATCATGCGATGTTCCCATGCCAATGGCCATGCGGAATGAGTGAAAGCATGATCCAGGTGCTTTCTTTCCCAGTGCAGCACAAGAAGGATGCTGTTTACACTGTGGAAGGAAGGTGTGTATCACCTGCACTCCCATCTGCAGGCAACTGGCCAGGTGCAGAGGGGAGCATCGGGGACACGCTCTCATCCTGGCAAAGATGCTGCTGGAATTATGCTGGGATGACATCAGAAAAAGTGTAAGGTGCAGAAATGGCCTTTGTTAGATTCCTGTAGACTGATGTTTCCCTGGGTAGAATTCTCTTGGGATATTACACTAATAAAACCCGTGGTTATTCCAGCAGTTTATACAATTTAGACATCTGAGTAAGGAAAAAGGAAAAAAGTGAGGGGGCAAGAATTCCTGCAGCACTTTTAAGATCAATTGATTTATATTATAGCATAAGTTTTCATGGATAGCAATCCACTTCCTCAGATGCACTGACAGTGTGATATAAAAGCCACAGATTTAGAAGAATAATTACACATTTGGAGCAGGGAAGTAGAAAGGTGCAACTCATTACCTTGGCTATAAACATCTAAAGATCTCTGTGAAGTGATACAGGTCTTTCAAGTGGCTAGTGGTAGTTTTTAAAATGGTCAGTTAGTAGTGATGTATGAAAGCAATAAATTTGCTTATCAAAAGTCAGTTCCCTTGGGTTGAAACCTTCTCTGAGAGATTCTTTTTATATATACGCAGCTGTGATGACTTATGTACCTGTAGTATGCCATGAAACTGTTATCTTTGTTCATACCTCTGCTAATGGATTGTGATTTGGGGATATATTTCAATCCAGCTGTTTCTCCTTCTGGTCTTCCCTTGTAATTTCCTTGTTCAAGGACTACAACCTGTAGATCTGTTCCTGTATGTCCAGGAAGGTTGAAATGTTCAATCCAGCTGTCTCTCTTTCCAGTATTCTTCCATTTTCCCCCCTCAAGAACTATATCCTATTATTCTATCTCTCTCACACAATTGTGAAATTATGGCATAGCTGTGGCTTTAATATCACTTAGTACCTCTGAGGAAGTGGGTTGATATCCATGAAAATTCATGCTTAAATAGAAATCAGTTGGTCTTAATAGCACTGTTGGATTCCTTCCCTTTTCCTCTTTTTCTTTTTATGGTTCAATAGGCTAATAATGGTATTTCTTTTAAAACTGGGTAAGAAAGTCTGCAGTAGTCTTTTGGATATGGAAGTACCCACTACCCATGTGCTTGTACTTCAGTGGCAGATGGGCACAGATTTGTCCCTCTACCCCATGTCTAGAACAGTCACCAGAAATCACCTGGGGCAACCTCCAGAACAGTTGGTAAGTCATCAGTCACACTACCTCTCTCTGCTGTTGCTGCCATTGCTGTTGTCTGCTTAAGTATCCCAGTCCACCAGTGTTAAAAAGAATTTTGGGCCCCGTGTTTAATTCTATTTTTTAAAAGAATGCCTGTAATAAATCTGAAATTCCCTCCACATGTAATACAATTCCCCCCCCTCTCTGGCAGATAAACTGTGCATAAATGCCTTTGTGTCCATTTGAACCATGATTTTTCATTTTAGTTAATTATAGGTACATCAGTTAAAATTAAGCTCTGATGCCATCTTGTCCAATTCTGTCCTAAATATATATATATATATGGGGATTATCTGCATAGCAGAATAATTAATGTCAAAAATAGGCACGGTGGGTTTAATAGTTGCATGTTGATTCAAATAAAGGAATCTCTATCTTGATGTACAAACAAAATGTCCATTGAGCTCCAGGAAGAGAAAGGTATGAATCTTACCTTATTCAAAATGCATACTTTAAAGTGTGTGGGGGAAAAAAACAAGTTGGAAATATATATCTATATCTATATAGTGTATGTGTATGTGTAAAAGATGATGATTTGCATTCAGAATCATCAAAACTTTGTGTAGACCTGCTCAAAACAGTGGGATTGACAGTAGTCATGTCCAATCTACTGACTATGTAACTAAGCTCAGTCCAATATTTCTGAGCAATTTGGAGAGTTGTTATTTAATTGAAAAATTATTCATATTATTTTTTTTCTTTCTCTCTCTTCACTGACTAAATGAATGGAAAGATCAGCTACACATTTAGAGTTCATAGCTAATCATTTCCCAATCACTTTTATTGGCTAACCCAGGGCTTGGAAAGTTGTTTTTTTTAATGAGCTCGTATTATTTATTTTAGCATTTTTGAAATCATTTGTTATTGTTACTTGTGCTATAAAAAAGCGTTATCTTCTCTGCTGATTGCATTCAATATTATGTTTCCTTTCCTTGGGAGAGGGGGAAATCCTTAGGATTCCTAAGAGGGCAGCATGAAAATTTGGAACATGGCTTCTAAAATGCTCAGGAAAACTTTTAAAAATAACTAGAAAACTATATTCATTACATCAATGAAGCAATTTTTGTTCCCATTTCACCTACTTTCACTTAAAATTGCTATATCCTCAGTCCTTCTGCCTCCCCCAGTTCTCCCACCAGTAACTTGTTATTGGCAGATACATTGCTTAGAACTTGTTGCTTCCAAACTTTGGAGTGATGTGAAGACCTGATATTACGTGAACCAGAAAATGTCACTTTTTCTCACCATTTTCTAAGCATTTTTTAAAAAATAAAAAAGTTCTATTTTTATGAGGAGGCAATGAGAAAGGAACCTGTAATAGTCATCTCCTACAAAGAAGAGTGTCTTCTTTTCATCCCTTAGGTAGACAGCTGCATCAATGTGTAGCACATTCCTAGGAAATCCAAAGTCTGCGATGGTTCGTGCAGGACCCTGAATTTGGAAACCACGGGTTGTCCAGTAATGAGGGCCTGGGGAACAAAAAATAGACATGACATAGAGTGTGCGTGCGTGTGCAGCAGTGAGTAACTCTGATTAAAGAGTAAAGGCACCAATAGATAAAATAACAAGCTAAGGCCCTTTCCACTGGATGTTGTTGTCCTGCATTGGGAAGGATGGGACCTGGATGACACTTATGCATGACATTGTCCAGGTCCTGTTGTTCTCCCATCCTCAGGTGTTGTGATTGCACAGTAAATCATTGATGGGTTTTCCCATCAATGACTGGCGATAGCACAGCCCTCCCACCCCCACCTGCATTTACCTGGTGTGTGGAGAGTCAGGACGTGCAATGGCTGAGCTTCCTGCCCCAGTGCAGCCAGGGATAGTGTCCGACTACACTGAGGAAGCAAGAGGCGTGGCCATCATGCCTCCTGCATTCCCACAAGCAGCTGGTGCAGCTCTACTAAGATCCCCACGGGACACCACTGGGATCCAGTAAGCTGTGGAAAGGACCTAAGGCATTATTGTAAGAGCACAATTAAAGGTAGGAAGCTGGTGCAGGGTGTTATGCAAACACTGAACTAAGCTAGTTTCACTTTTAGTAGAAGTGAGAGAATAAGGGAGCAGGATGGGAAGAGATGGAAAGACTCCCAACAGTACTGGTGGATAAGATATGTTACCATACCCTATCACTCATCTTCTGAGATATGTACTTTTCATAAATTAGACTTATTAATGACTGGAGAACATGATCAAAGTCATGCTGACTAGAGAATGTGTTTCAGGGTCAAAGTGACCTGACACATGTTCAGGGTCAGAAGTCAGAAAGGATTAGGTGGGAAAACCTGACACTGATGGGTTTGTGCTAATCCATTTACCACTCCCAGCTCCTTGGATTTCCGAATACAATGAAAGACAATCTGCCCAAATTGGAGAGCAATCAGAGTCCATCTCTCAATCTTATCCTACAGAGATCTTCCTTATAAATCCTACCTGACCAAATATTAAGAGATCGTCATGAGTCCCATCAATGTTTTGTCATTCTGAAGTTAAACAATCATGCCATTCCGGACCCCTTTGTCAATTGTGTGGGAAAGCCATTATGGCTTTTTCATCACACCCCTTCAGGGGGTGAAATAGGGTATAAAAAACTAGCTTTGACCCCAGCCTTTTGTAGTATGTTGGGTATAGTATGTAGTATGTGTGGCCCCAGACTGCTATTCTTCTGTGCTACCCACAGATACTGTACCTTCACTGTGACCCCTTCTTCAGGACTGGTAACTAGCACTTTTTCTACCCAATCTCTCTGTATCTAACCTTTCTTACCTCACTTTCCAATAGCCTTGCACGGTTCTTAAGAATGTCTGATTTCTCATATGTCTATCAATTCAAATAAGATACTTTGTTTTACCAGAGTCTTCTCTACAGTTAGTACTGCTATACACAGGTGAAAAGATCCCGCCGTTACTTTCCTCTCGCAGGCCTCCTTTGAGCTATAATTCCCCCAAATTCTAAGGAGATGCTGGCATTGTGGGTGGACCCCACAGAGGTAACAGAGATGATGAGACTATGGGTTAGTGGAAACTACTTAACAATCCTTGCTGTGCCTAGGTTCCCTCCCCCCTTTTAAAAGCTCTCAATCCCAAATGAATTCACAAATGTTCTCAAAAGTGACCAACCCTTGAAGAAATAAGCAACTCCTCTCTCAGTTACTTCATAGGCAGCATCTACATTGGACATGAGTTGAGGGAAGGAACTTCTGATGGAGAGGGGCTGGACGCTTGCTTTGAGTTGAGCCTGCCTTCTCCAGAAGATCCTGTTGAAGGAGGAGGTGGAGGAAGAAACAAAGTAGGAAAACAGATTATTTAATCTTGTTATTTTGAATTAATAAAATTACTCATTTCTTTTTTGTTTCCAGTAGGAGGAAAAGAAGGAGGAAAAGATCCCAAAACATGCATGGCACAATCCTGTATCAGTTTGGTGGAGTATGGTCTTTCCTGGATACTAAATGGCCATGGGGCTGCACTATAGCAGTTGATAGGCTGGCTGCACATGTGTATTTGTGTCTGTGTGAGGGTGGCAATAGTTGTGTCAAGAGGTACTGGATACCTCCTTCTGCAATGAACTTAACAACATATGCAGGTTGAATAAGAGTTTATACCTGTGTATCTCACCAACAGAATTCTAGGCTGAGACTGGTTAGGGTTTTTTCCCCCCAGTACAGTTGAGAGAAAAGAAAGGGGGCAAGCCTGCTTCCAGTCCCCTTATCTCACCCCTATTATGTTGCTTTTAACGTGACATAATCTGAGGCCAGCAGGCTTGGACTCCAGACTTGGCAAAATTGCTTAGCATTCCCACCTAAAAGTCTGTGTTTTAGGACCTTTGTTAATATTTTGTCTTCAGCTTTTTTAAAAAAGAGAAACATGGAATATAAATGTTTGAATAAGTAAAAAAAGGGGGGAGTGTATAAGACCCCTTAGACAACATCCTAAAAAGTGCAACTGCCAGTGTAAGGGTTCTTATGCTGCTGCATGTCATTGAGGGGATTCTAGCCACAATCTCCTAGCCAGCGTGGCTATTGTTCATGGTAGCTGGGAGATTTCGGGAACTCTAGTCCTAAAAAGTAACATTTCCAAGTTCTAGTTGTACTGGCACAAAGGCACATGCATGCAAATTATAGACTTCTAATATTGATTGATGGCTGCATGTCTGTAAATGATTTTCAACAAAATATTATGTAGGCAATGACCAAGCAAATACTGTAGCTACTGGTCTTTTCAGAAACACAAAGGCTATTTGTTGCTGTAGCATGCTTGCTCTCTGCTAGACATGAGTTAACTAACCATCTGGCAAAAGAACCAAGTCATTCCAAATCAGGAAGCACATAAAGAGAATGCTCACATGAGTGGAGTTCTTCAGAACTGAGAGCTACATGTGGAGCAATATGGTTGCATCACAAAGATATGGAGCTGGTGGTTTCCCCCAGAAAATGGTGTCTGAACTAAATTTCCATATTTGTTTAGCATATCTAGGAGTTGATTTTGAACCAACCAGCAGACAAAGGCTATATACCTTTCAGAAAATGAAACTACCAACCACTGGTAGATTTCATAACCTGGAAATCTTACCTATCCTTGAAGAAAAGAAGTTCCTTTCCCAGCATGGTGACAGCATCAAATGAAAATGTGGAGTCACAGTGGTCTGGATTAGTTGTTGCTGGTGGTTTCGGCACGGGTGGATGGGGGACTTGGGGAACTCTGGAGCCAGTTTGCCGTGACCCTGAAATACCAGACACAAATCTGTTTGACCAAGAAGTGAAAATTATGGCAACTTTGGTGGGCAGTTTAGGTGAGCACAGCACCTTTCCAGTCCTGGAAACATTAAAAAAATTAAATATGTGAAAATATTAAAACAGGTGGAAGTGATCAGAAATAATTTTCCTGTTTTAATTTCTGAGGTTTTAGATTTTTAGGCAGGGGCTGAGGGCAGACTATTTTATGCAAAGAAACCCTCTTTCCAAATAATTTTGGGCATGGGGTGCTCTGTGCAGGGCTGGGGCTGAAAAAATAGCCTTGAGGTCAATTTCAGTTTACAGATTGTACTTTATCAACTCCAGCTATAATGTCATACAGTGTTAGTTGGGCGTAACAAGTAGATCTACATTGGTTTGTGCTCATACACTTGCCTGGGTGTAACACAAAGATATAACACACAATGAAACTTACTTTAGGTACTTCTAGATACATGTAAGAATTGCATAGACCCAGTCACGTAGGGACGGGGGGGTGATGGAGGTAGTTCGCCCCAAGCGGCAATGTTTTTGGGATGTCCCAGCTCGTAGCCATGCCCCCCTGTATTGTGGCCACACTCCACGCACCATAGCCATGCTCCCACATTCCGCAGCCATGCGCCCATGAACTGTGGCCATGCCCCCCACACTGTGACCCCTCACTCTCCCATCCCTCCCTTCATGCACTCCAAGCTGCCCTGCTGCATAGACTCAGCTTGGTGTAGTGGTTCATGTGTTCAGCTAAGATGCTTGAGAGGCAAGGATTTGAATCCCCGCTCAGTCATGGAAATCCACTGGGCGACCTTTGGCAAGTCACGCTCCCTCAGTCTTAGAGGAGGGCAATGATAAACCTCCTATGGATAAATCTTGCCAAGAAAACCCTAAGACAGGGTCACTATAACTCGGAGGTCACGTAACTACCATCATCATCACAGAATTTTATAGCTAATCCATGCATGATCTCTTCCTTTTTTCCCTGTCTTTCTCTTTCTCTTTCTTTTTTGTGTGAGTTTCCTCCTATATATTAATCTACATATGCCCTGTAGTACTTTATTTTCCATAGGTCTCTTCTAAATGTTTACAAGGTTTTTTCCCCACAAAGACAGAGTTTTTGATTTAATTTTTTTTTCGTTGAAAATATTGAATTTATTCAAATATTCACCTTTAATCTCACCCTAAAAGATGGGACGTTTTATTTCTCCAGAGTTGTGTTGTGTTGCAGAAGTTACACAGAACTAGATCTTCAAGGTAGGTGTTTTGTGACACTGTTATGAAGAGTTATTCCTGAGTTTCAGCTATCTGACATAAACAGTTAAAAAAACAAACAAGACCAGACAAAAATATTTGGTGGGGGGAGAAAAAAAAATCCAAAGAAACCTATTCTATTTGTGCTGGTTACAATTCTTATTTATTGCAGACAAGGACAGGTGACAACTGAGTCAAACAATTATTATACTTTGTGTGTATGTTTATCTTCTGGCTTTTCAGGTTTGGGTATTAGTGTGGAATATCTTTGATTTTATACCCTCAACTGATCCTGTGGACATGGGGCATTTTTATATACAGCAATATACTTATGCCCCAGATTAAAGCATTGCAGTGATGCTTTGTTAATTGTCTAGATAAAACCAAAACCCTAAATCCCCTCTGGTGTCCTTGTTCCCTTTGGCTGTTTGGCTTGCTGTGTCTTGCTTTGTCCTGGATTTGTCACAGCAGTTGTCCCAGGCAATGAATGGGATGATATCACCACACTCTGCAACCACCAGATCTCATCTAATTATATGATGGTCTCACTGAGAGCAAGCGAAGGCAGTTGTGAATAAGAGCAAATGTGGGACTGGTTAAAAAAAAGAAAAGAAAAGAAACTCCAGGTAAAGGAAGATATTCTTTAATAAAAACCAAATATGATAAACTGTGAATTATCTATATGTTTGTCATATGATTGTTTTTACAGAGGAACTGTTCTTTATTCTTCTGGTTTCAATGAATAATGCAACACATATTTTTAAATGGCACACAAACAAAAAATTGCAAAGTCAGCTGATTTCCAATGAATATATAAATCTAAAATCTATATCTAAGCATGCATTTTCAATTCTGATATGACATTCTCAGTTCTTGTCACTCTATGTATCATACTATGCACCTTTAGACCATATTTTGTTTAAATCTAAAGATAAGTTTCCAGCTGTTGAAACTATTTGAGAGAGAAAAAAAAATTTGTTGCACCTTGATCAGGGAAGGGTGCGTTTCATCACCCTATCAGCATGAATTGTATGCTGAACATATCATAGGTAAAGATGGATTAGTCTCAGAGGAAGAAGGTGTGAAAACTGGAGGGAGGAACATCAACAATTTAAGACATGCAGATCATACCATACTACTAGCAGAATAGAAAGGACTTGGAATGACTATTGAAGGAAGTCAAGGAGAAAAATGCAAATGCAATGTTACAGTTAAACATTAAGAAAACAAAAATAATGACCACAAATGATTTACATAACTTTAAAGTGGATGACAAAGATACTGAAGTAGTCAAAGATCTCCTATCACTTGGCTTGAAATCAGAGATCAGAAGAATACTAGGACTTGGAAGAACAACCTTGAAGGAACTAGACAATATCTTCTAATGTAAAGATATATCATTGTAAACCAAAGTCAGGATTGTCATGCTATCATATTTCCAATTTCTTTGTATGTTGTGAAAGCTGGACAATGAAGAAAACTGATAGGAAGAGAATCAATTCATTTGAAATGTGGTGCTAGAGGAGAGTTCTGCCAACCCACAAACTGCCAAAAACACAAATGAATGGGTCCTAGAGCACATCAAGCCTGAACTCTCCCTAGAAACCAAGATAATTAAAATGAAACTGTTGTACTTTGGACACATCATGAGAAGATATGACTCTTTAGAAAAGACAATGATGTTTGGCAAGAAAGAAGGCAGTAGGAAAAGAGGAAGACTGCATTAGGGAATGAGGGAAGCTACAAGCCTGAATATGAAAGACCTGAGCAGGGTGCCCTGGGCTTCTCTCTTTTATAGGTTGAGGTCAATTTGACTGCAGTTAATAGCAACATAACAAACACTAAAATTTGATGAACCAAAACATAAAAGTCACAAATGTAGATATACTTTAAATAACGGTATTATGAGGTTTTTGATGGATCATGTCACAGTGCGTCCTGCTCACCTCTGGTCTCTGGATGTGTGAATTTGAGCGTCCATGACCACATCACATTCTGTACCTAAAATGGCAGTGACACTTGGGGTATGCATGTGTTACTCCAGTTATGGTATGTCTGGTGAAAGCACTAGATATGCTTTTGATATCAAATCATTTGGCCTTTGCTTGACCTTTCTCTGCCACCCTACCCCATGTGTTTGCAGAGGTCCACCGGACAAGCACGTATTAGGCATGGCCGTTAATGGTTGTACATTCCAAACCTCATTTAGGCAGGCAACTTAAGCCTCTCCGATGCTTCAGGGAAAAACCCTCTTGCAAACTGGCCTTGCTCAGCGCGAATCTACACAAAGACGCACGGTCAAGTGCCGAGCCATTCCTTTATGTTGGGCCATCAGCATACTGGCCATACTATTGTCTTCCAGCGCTAAGCTCATCATGCAAAACCTGACCTTTTCCAACTCCTTTGTCCAGCTACAAATTTCCTTTGTTCTCACTGAGCATGGCATGGCCTGTAGGTAAAATCCACCCTATAAAAGGTCCCCATTTCCTAGTCCTCCTTGGACTGCCTGGATCACCCTGGACTTCCATCCAGCCTTGCTGCCGCTCTGTCCAGTGAAGTTGTCCCCTCAGCGAACCGTGCTGAGCTTTCTTCCCCTCAACCTCCACTTCTCTCCAGGACTATGAGACCAGGTGTTGTATTACCCATTCCCCAAAGCTCTCTGTTTTTATTTCTCAGTTAGTTAGTGTATGTCATGTCTTATTTGTTGTTTGTCCTCAATAAATGTTATTTTTGTGACTTTAAAACTTGTCTGGCTATGCTCTCTGACCTGAAGCCGTAGACATAGGGTAAAAGATCCTAGCTAAAGTTACCCTGCCTCTCGTTAGCTTAAGAGAATGCTCGAGCTTAATTTCCCCATCTTGTGTTGTTGTTTGGTTATTTGGGCACCCCTCCCGGGACCTCCAACATACAGGGTAACACATGCACTGAAGTGTCCTCATGCATGTCACTGCCACTGAACAAAATGGACATGAGCATTCGTGCATTTGTGAGCATTCGTGAATTTCATCATTCGCAGGGGTTCCTGGAATGTAGTCCCTTTGTAACACACTGTATTTACAAATCCAGCCTAAGTGTACTATGAAATATTGTATAGAACAAGTTTGGTTCAGACATACCTGCCTATCAGCCTCAAACAAGGGTCTACGTGTATGAATTAATGTCCACAGATCAACCATAACGAGCAGAATTTTTACATCGCAGCTTACCTTCTAAAATAGAGGCCATTCACACATTCAGTTGAGAGTCTTTTGTGTTGTGCAATTAATTGATGAAAGCATATTCTTTTCATATTTATTTAAAACTTTTGTACATTGTCCAATTAGAAAATGTTGCCAGTGCAAGCAATATCTATTAAAAACAACAATAACAATCCAACAAAATTGGATGTGATAACCAAAATATATAAATCTTATTGTGATGCTCCCCTAACTATGGTTCTTTTCTGTTTATTGGCAGCAAATACATTCTAGTCATTATGAAGTGCTGATTAGTCAATTGACAAATGTGCATGAGAACCTGCTCCTTCTCCAGTTGCATCAAAGATATTATTTCATATTAATGCAGTTTTCTAGGCAATGAACCTATGCATATATTAAGTCAGAGTGTGGGTACCATATTTTCTTTCTACCTGTGGGTTCTAGGACTGTAGACAGAAGAGCATAAGCTTTAAAAGGATTAAATGCAGGTTAGAAAGGACCACAAGATGCAAGGCCATTGCTGCACTACATTGTTATAGTGCTATTATTCCACATTCAACAATGTGGAATAATCCTATGGAATCCTGGGGTTCATAGTTTAGGGAGGGGCATTTCGAATTCTCAGCCAGAGAGCTCTTTGGCCTCAGTAAACTACAAACCCCAGAATTCCGCAGGATGTTGAAAGTGGAATAATAGCACTGTAACAGTGTAGTGCGAAAATGGCCTAAAAAAAAAAAGGAATTTATAGAATTAGGGAACAGAAAGGTTTTGGGGGAAAAAAAAGGATAGCCAAGACATTATTTTCATTTTCTTACCATATAGTGCCTGAATTCCTTTCACATCATCTTTGGGGAGATGGAAGCCAAAGGGATGTTGATATTTGTATGTGGGATACATCAAAGCTGATGGATCAGTAGAATGGGCAAGACCCAGTGCATGGCCAAATTCATGAGCAGCAACAGTGAATAAATTAAACCCTATGCAATACAAAACAGAGTGGGTTCTATAACAGAATGTTTCCGCACAGGACATAAACAGAACAAATAATTCATACCAAGTTTGTTCCATGTTGTCAACATCGTTAGTTTCTATAGACATCATTTACCCACCACGGTGCACTGTGACATGACTGTTGTATATTTGATGGATTGCTACAAAGCTGTAGCAATAAAAGGTTATTTTCTTTATGAACGCTAATGGCAGACAGACATTTTTGTAATGACTTAGGATGGGTTATGTTTAATATAAGTCAGGACATGCTATCAACTAGGCTGAGACTGAAAGCAATGTTCTGCAGTGTGTATGTGTGGCAAGATACAGTTTAGCACCCAGTAAATTTTTGTGCTAGCTGAGGGGTGGAAAAGGTGTGACCAGTGGACTGCATGCCACACATGGACTCCACTTTTGTGACCCCTGAAGCCCCCTGCCATTCTTCCAAAGCCCCACAATCTCCTGTTTTCCTTTTTAAAAAGGCACAATTTTCGGGCAATTTTTGCCCGCAAACTACACAGAAAATTCTCCAAGCACACTGAAACATGCAAAGTCATCTCCACCTATTCATACCAATCCCCAAAATGCAATATCATTTCTGGCCACCATTTTGAAAAGGACTCTGAAGAAAAATGGAAGTCCTCGGGCATGCTGAGTGGTGGTGGTACTGTGGCCTGTGGAGAGGTCTCCAGGGAGAGGTGGGAGAAATGGTCCATGATCTTTACTCAGTAGCACACTCCTGAGCTGCTCCTGAACCTGCAGTTGTTAGACTTGAAATCTGGTGCTCTGCAATTTGCTACAAAATTGATGTGTGTTAACAATTAACTCTGATATTAATTAGCATTTAGACACTCAGAGCTCTTCAAACAACTTTGCTTTAGAATTGTTTGGTGCATGTCAGTGATCAGTCTGTACAAGCGAAGGACACTGCTATAGCAAAATATGTCTTTGGGAATAACCCAAGATGTTGTCTGGAACACATAGACTTAGGAATGTTAAGAATCCAATAGAATGGAACACATGTAGATGCTGTGACTCCGCCAGTGCTGATGCACGAATCTTTTCTTTTCTGTAGGCATTCTTTAATATAAACATAAAAATCGTATAAGAAGGGAAGCCTGAAAGAATAAATCATCCTTCCTTCCTTTCTTGGATGGATCCTTTGGCCAAAGTTATTGTGTGAGTGTGTTTTCTTTTACTCTTTTACTTCTCTTTACTTTTACATTTACTCTTCCTACCTTCTGTTTGGGGGTTCAAGCCAGCTCTGTGTCTACCTGCGGTTATGATGAGATATGGTTTGGTGAGGTGTGGTTTGTTCATCCACCCTAACATAGTGATCTTTTAATGGTGTACTGTTTTGTTTATTTTTATAGTCTTCTTTTAATGATTTTTAAATGGTTTTAATTCTGTAGTTTGTTTGATTGCTTGCAATAGTTTTTTTTAAAATAAATTGTACTGGTTTTAGTAATCTGTAAGTATCCTGAAGTCCCAATTCTGGGGAAGAGACAGGTGACCTGAATTCCCTACATGGTGCTATTTCTCAAAAGTGATGACTCACGCATTTGAATGATGGTTTCTTCACAGATATGTCATGCCCTCTTTATGTGCCCACCTTTATATTCTTATTGAACTTCATCTTATTTATTTCTGTCACACCTGATTAGTTTGATACAAATTGTGTTTTTTGGAAGTTTTACAGTCATGAAAAGGTGTTGCTCATACCATTCATCCCCATTGTCCATTTCTCAGCATTGTCAAAGTGAGTGTCTCCACCCAGTCCTTCGCCGGGTGCAAAAGCGTGTGCTAGAGTCCCCCGTGGCCCATCAAATGGGTAGGAATCTCCATGGTCTAACAGAGAAGAAGAGCATAATGTCATATTACAATTCTAGCATGAGGTATATTAGCCATTAGATTGACAAGATATGAATGGCATGATGCCCACAGCTTTGATTTTAGCAAGCCTCATGGTCACAAGATGGGTGTTTTCAGAGCTTGGTAAAGTTGCTGCTTTTAGACTACACCTCCTAGACTTCCCTATCCAGAATGGCTGGTGCCGTGCTGTGTGGTTCTGGGAATTGTTGACCAAAAGATTAACCCTTCAAATTACTGGTTGTTATGATGAAATTTGATAGTAATTATAGAATTGCTGCCCAAATATGTCTGCCACTAGATGTAAAGTACACTATGGCTGAAATCCTGCATTCTGAGTTCTGATGTGTAACTTTACAATGGTGACGCTACATCACTGACATGCTGTTACTGAAGCTCCTAAGCTGCACTTGGGGTGGCATTAGATATCACTTTGATATCAATAATTTGGCTCTCTTCTACTATCCCTCTCCACATGTTTGTGAGGCCCCCGGACAAGCACGAAACTGGGCACGGCCACTAATCGCTGGACATTCCATTACCCACCCAGGCAAGCCAGAAATAGCCAGATCGCTGCTTTAGGAGACCTCCCGGCAAGCACGCTATTAGGTATGTACGCTACCTACAAAGAACTCCCTGCCCTGAGCAGGAGGCTTGATTACGAGAATCCTCATCTGTCAAGCACTCTGTGTTTGCATGCTGTCTACTTCTTTGTCAATTCGGAACTAACTCAAGTATGCTAAATTCTGACCTTTCGGAGGCTTTGTCTCCAGCCCAAAACTCATTGTTTTCCCCAAGTACAGAATAGCCTGTGGCCGCATTTCTCCCTATAAAAACCCCTGATTCTGAGACCTTCCTTGGATTGCTCGGATCACGCCCGATTTCCATCCAGCCTTGCTGCCGCTGTGCTTGGCGAGCCTTCCCCTCAGTCCCACGTACTGAGACTACGCGCCTACGAACTTCCGCAGTGAACTACCCGGGGTTCAGGACAGGTGTAGTATCACCCAAATCAACAATCCCTCTTAAAAATCCCTCTGTCTCACTCCAACCTTTATTTTCTCTAGTTATCTGTGTGATTGTGCTGCATACACCGTCTGATTGTATTTTAATAAAGATCACCATTGTTAGTTCAACCTCTGTCTGCTCCTTGACTCAGCCTGACCCCATAGACGTTGGGTTCAAGATCTCGCTGCGTTGCTCTGCCTCTCACATTGCCAGCTGTGCTCTGTGCTAATTTCCCCCACCTTTTGATATTTTGAGAGCGCACTTTGGTGTCGCTCACGGGACCCCCAGTAAACAGGGTAACAATGCTATGTTCAAGCATTATGATGATACATAATGAGGCACTATGCAAGATGTCCTGTTGCCCATTGGGAGGGGGCGTCCATTCTGTAGAAATGTCTCATATACAATAGGGGCTCTCACTGCAAAATGGGGTACTGAAAAAAAGGGGGGGCATTTTTCCTGTTAGGCACAGACACCCATGACTTTCCACTATCCTCAGTTCTGGACTACCAGTGCCCCATGGCTATGTTGGAGGTCACTCTCTCATTTGCACTATCATTTCATAAAGGTGACCTGTCCTGTAACAAGCTGTACTCCACTGCTCTCTGTTTGTACAATGGTCCTGAGGGGGTAGCTATGACAATGGTCCCCTTTTGGGAATATGACCATTGTGTACTGCTGTGCTTCTAAACAACATGATTCTGAATTGGTTTACGGCTTTGTAAATTCCCAACAGGATGCCAGCCAATGTCATCGTTCTTCATGATGATAGCTTATGAATTAGAACCGTATCTCCCAGTTTGCTTTTTGGCTTTTTAAATATTCATAACTCTGTCTTTTTGGAAAGCTCTGTTGCTTTTGAAGCAGCATATTATACTGTTTTATGCTGTTAAAACTGTGCAACATTTAAAGCCATGTAGCATTCAGTTTTGTTGACATTTCTCTCTCTCTTTTTGGAAAGCTCTGTAGATTTCATGGGAAGGCTGTGCAACTTTCTGGAAAACTATGCTGCTTTTAGGGAAGCTCCACAGCTTTCTTCAGAAAGCTCAGATGTTTCCTGTCATCATGTGTAAAAATGTTTCTGAATGTCTTGACACTGCAGGAAGAAGAGAAATGTATTGCTTTTCCCCATCATCTGTCAGGAATGGGAAAATCAAGAATTACCACCCCTACCTTAAACAGGACTAGGACCAGGAGCAAAAGTCCATAAATTTTCTTTCACATTCCTAGAAGTCTTCCTTTCCATGTCTGTCAACCAATACTTATATATTATAAATGCTGTACTTTACATGGACCCTATTGTTCATATAACATTAATAATCTTATCCTAATAACTATAATGACAAGATGTTTGACACCAAATATGGCAGACTTCAACTAAAGCAATTACCTCCACTTTCAAATGAGATCATGATATCTGCTTCTCCTGATGTTGTCTTTACAAAGTTCAAAGGAGCAGCAGTGCTCCAAGCTCTCAGACCCATTTCCACAGCCTTGTCCACATCTGCGTGACTTAAGCTGGAGGTATATTTTTTCACTCTGGAGAGAGAAAAGGCACATTTCAGGATGTATATATACTGCAACGGCCACTGGACAAGTGTGGA
Organism: Ctenosaura bakeri; assembly: GCA_948474755.1. NCBI lineage: Eukaryota > Metazoa > Chordata > Lepidosauria > Squamata > Iguanidae > Ctenosaura > Ctenosaura bakeri. The sequence continues at coordinate 236,059 of CAOLHI010002257.1, forward strand.
AGTTGCAGCCCTAGGTTCTGCTACTGCTGCCACTGCCCTCACACCAGGCCAGGAAGGACCGTGGCAAGGGGCAGGGGGAGGCGGTGGGCTAGGGCGTGGCAGGCAGGAGGGCTGCTGCTGCTACTGCATCAGGCCAGCAAGGACCCTGGCAGGGGCGGAGCAGCAGTGGAGGGCAGTGGCAGGTGGGTTTCAGTGGGTTGGAGGGCTGCTGCTGCTGCCACTGCCACCTTCCGCAGCGGGACAGGAACCCCGGAGGGGGCAGGGCAGTGGCGGGCAGTGGTGGGGTGGGGACAGTGGGACTGTGGGTGGGAGGGCTGATGCCACCCCCCCCCACAGGGCCAGGAAGGATCCTACCAGTGACAGGGTAGTGACAGTGTCGGTGCGGGATGGGGGGCAGTGGCGGGTCAGGACTGGGCAGGAGCGTGTGGGGATTCTGCTTTTTTGTGCCCCCTGGCATTGGACCCTGGGGCACACACCCCAGTTGCCTCACCTTAGATAGCCTCTGCCACTAGATGGTAATCTAACTAGTTAGAGAGAAAGTTTCTAATACATTCAAAAGAAAAAAAGAATACTGCACTTTGCCCATAAGTTATGGAACAGGAAATGACCATTCAAAAAAAGAGCTAGAAAAGGAGACCACCTCTCATAAAAGTGCCACTCCCCAGACGATCCTAGAGGATGTTTGCATCACCATACATTGGTTATCAGAACATATCCTCAGCTGCTGCCTGCCCTCCTGACATGACTATGCAGTGGCCATGAAAAGTAAAAGGCAGTTGAGGAGGCATGACTATGTTGGGAGGGCAGAGAGACCCAAGGATACTCTGGCTGTGTTCTGATAGATGGACAGTCCTCAGCTGTCCCACCCACCCTCTTGATATGGCCACATAGTGGTTGGGAGGGGCATGAGATGACTGAGAATCATCTGGCTATGTTCTGATAGCCAGTTGCAAAACAATACAGGTATCTTTGGGACCTCCCAGAAATCCTCTGGTGATCCTGGAGGTAACATCATTGTGTTGCTGACTATCAGAACATAGCTGGGCTAGGGCTATTCTCAGCTGCCCCCTACCTCCTCCAGGCAGTATCTGATGGTGTTGTGTGGGTGAGGGGAAGGAAAACAATTTTAGGATCGTAGGACCAGGGTTTCTCATTGGGCCATCAGAGAATTCTTCTTATTGAAGAATTCTTGACCCTCAAAGAGCTTTGTCCCCATACCCTTGTTTTTGAGTATTCAGTCCATCTCAAATCCAGGCTAAAAACTACTGACCCAGAGGGATTTGGGCAAGTAAACACACACTGCTTGTGCTTCTCTCTCCTTCAGTCACTGCTCATTTGAGCAGGCAGAATCATAGGGCTCCAGAAGTTCACAGTGGTCTTCAGGTGGGGGCTTCATCACATGCTTAAGGTGGCTATCTTCTGATGATGGCCACAGAAAAGATGCACAATGAGTCTCAAAGGTCCTGGCTTGAGTATATTCAAACACTCTCTTTTATGAGCATTTGTTGTGGCTACTTAAAAAAACTACAAATAATGATGATGATGATGATGATGATGATGATAATAATAATAGTAAAGTCATCAGCACAGTTCAAATAGATACCATCCTAGTCCCTCAAATGATTTATGTCCTTGCCATTCCTGATGAATAGTGCAGAACTATTTGTTAATTTTAAAAATGACCATGGTTTGTAGAATCAGCGGAGCAGTCAGAAATACAAGCATTCCTAAGGAATGTGGTCTATAAGGATGGGGAAGAAATGGCATTGCTGTTCCACATGGCAGGTGATCACCATAGTGATTCTAGCTCTCACCCTACTCTGATGTAGCAGCTAATCCCTACAGATTGGTCTTCTTCCATGTGATATGCCCATGTGGCTCTTCAAATTACACCAACAGAGAAGCAGCTTGTCTGGGCTGAATCATCCATATGGGAATGAAGTGAAAATACTTTTCATTACTAAAATGGGAATGGAGTGAAAATAGGCCATGAGCATATGGAATATCTGTTATCCAGTCAAAGGGACTTAAGTGGAACGTGTCTGCAGAAGTACATGAAAAGAGACACTGTGTTTTGGTGTTTCTGTGCTAACGCCAGAAGAGGGGTAGGGAACCTTGGAGGATCCAGGGATCACCTTATCCCATTCCCCACCCACTCTATTCTCCAAAACCACACCAGTTCTTTGGGGGAAACTGAAATTGACCAGTAGGTCACTTTCTGCTTTTCAAAAGTGGAGTTTTGGCCCATTGAAAAGTTGCAGTGGGATTTTGGACTATTGAAAAGATCCAGTGGTTTAGGCCAGATTTGTGCTCCCTGTGGCTTTTGGAGGCACAGTTCTTCATTTTATGGTCATGATTAGAGAAAAGTTCAAGGAGAAGCCAGGGGCTGTTATGGTGGTCTCATGTGGCCTTTGAGCTGTACAATTCCCACTACTTTGGTACTTGGTTTTAAGAGGGAATATAGATAAAGTGAGCTTAATGGAACCTGGAGGACTGGAGAGAACTTGAGAGAATACAGTCATCTCTGATACAAACTCTATAGGAGGGCAGGGAAGGATATACTAGAGGTGGTGGCTGGATGCCTGAAAAGGTAGGTGTTTGGGGGTAGAACTGGGAGATGTAGGTATGTTATTGCATCTATGCCATTATACCTACATCTCCCAGTGCAAGATCTTGGCCATTATGTTTGCTTATCTCCTTTTGTGGTTATTGAAAAAAGGTATCCAGGATCTCCTCTATACAGTGAACCCCTGCCTATGCAACCTACCTTCCTGCTGTTAGTGTTCCCATGTATAGGCATTTAGTGGCCAAGAGAGAATGGGGCAGCCAGACAGTATCTGGCTATGTCTCTGTGGCTGGGTGCACATAGGAAACAAGTATCACTGTCTTTTCTAATAAGTGCTGTCTTCTCACGATCAGTCCAAAGTACAATAGCCTCACTTATTCTTCCTGGCTTCTAGGGAAAGTTCAGGCTTGATTGCTCTAGGACCCATTTATTTCTCTTTTTGGCAGTTTTTGGGATCCGCAGAACTGTCCTCTAGCACCACATTTCAAATGAGCTGATTCTCTTCCTATCAGCTTTCTTCATTGTCCAGCTTTCACAACCATACATAGAAATTGCAAATATGATGGTGTGGACAATCCTGACTTTGGTGTATAGTGATATACCTTTATGCTTGAGGATCTTCTGTAGTTCCTTCTGCTTTTACTATATCTCTCCTCAGTATTAATGCCACCCCATTTCTTCTTAGATTTTCATTTCCTGAGTGAAACTGTAATTATCAAACGTAAAATGTCCCATTCCTTTCCTCTTTAGCTCGCTCACCTCAAGTATTGCAATCTTTATACATTCCATTTCTCATTTTACTATGTCTAGCCAAGCATCTTAGGTGCACGTAAGTCCCTTTTTAGGCAGGCTGCAGAGGACTAGGCTATTTCCACACTAGACAGTTACAGTGGTATTATTCCACTTTCAACACCCTATGGAATCCTGGGGTTTACAGTTTAGGGAGGGGCCTTTCATAGGATGTTGAAAGTGGAATAATACCACTATAACTGTTTAGCGCAGCAAGTCTCTTATCCTTGTACCCCAGCCCAGATCCTCCCATGCCTGGCAGCCATCAAGCCTCTTGGGGCTTGACAGGTGCTGAGCAGTAGGACAACACAAAACTGTATGTCTAAGAACTATGTGCATATATGGAATTTCAGCTGTAATGGACACATATGTGAATGCTACTTAAAATTTTCAAACTCAGTGGTGTATCACTTTGTATGCTGCATATCACCATGTCTATGTATATGGATCACATATATCATTATGCGTGATGCACTGTGACACTAATTGTGTTTTTGGAGAGAGTGCTCCCCCAAGTGGTGAATGAAGTCTAGTTTTCAAAGCATGCAATTTCCTGAAACTAGCTATCTCTTATTGTCCACATTTTGTTTCAGCCTTTTGTTTCTGCAATGCTACATCCCAGCTTCTTACCACAAGGGTAAACCACAGAGCATCCAATTCACTGCCACTCTTGCCCCACATTTTCCTAAGATGTGTTGCAAGGTAAATTGCCAAATATCTGCAAACTGCCTCTTAACATCCTCTTTCTTTTCTTTGCAAAACAAAACTTTCAGGATTGGAAATGTGACTGTTTGGCTTGTGCAATGTATGGAAAAGGTGAGGGATGTTAGAATGGGAGGAGGTGGGAGAAAATCAGGCTTTGTTCTGCTCATCTCCCCAAATATGGTGCTTTGGATAACAAATGGCCTATGTTGCAGAATTAAAGCCATTTCTAATTAGAAAAGGAAAGGGCCATCTATCTCATTCTCTGAAGGCATCTTCCAATTTTTGCTGTGCAGTCTCCCTCCCTCTGCCAGGGATTTAACACTCCTGGAATTAGATGACTTAAAAAGTATGAAACTAAAAGATGGAGTTTTGAATTTCAGAGCCAGCTTTTAAGTTCTTGATCATTCCATGCACATCTCACTTAGAGCGTAGAATGGGCTGTGTGTGGATGAACATGTAGAGGAGAATGTAGTCGTACAAAGCAAACAATTTCCTCTTGTCTAAAATAAGTAGTTCTCCAGGAAGACATCAGTGAAAAATGTCTTTATTTCTATTCCCATAGCTGTCCTTTGAACTTTGTTTTTGTCCTAGAAGTAGGGAGAAGGAATCCGCATCCCTGCTCCCCTCTCCTCTACATTCAAAACTCCATTGTGTCAGGTAAAATGGGTTAATTCCAGGGAATAAACATTCTTCCTATTTGTTGAGTTTTCAGTAAAAGGAGTGAGGACTCCCTAGATGTCTCTTTCCCCCACTTTATCAAACAGACTGTCCATAGTAATTTGAATGAGAGGAGAAATCCATTTCCTCCATTTATACCTCCCCTCTTATACTCTTAATGACTTTGGTAAGAGATGACAAATTAGAGGAAACTATTGTTTGCTGCTGAAGGAATTACCTCTGGAAAGGATTACTGGTAAAATACTTTTATTTTCTTCCCTTCCCTCATAAAGGGGCACATACAGGACATACAAAAACACATTTACACTTTGAAGTGCAAGATTGTCTATGATTAAAAGTGAATAGAGAGAAATAGGGCCTTTCTGCACTATACTTTTATAGTGCTATTATTCCACTTTCAATATCCTGTGGAATTCTGGGCTTTGTAGTTTACTGAGGCCAAAGAGCTCTCTGGCGGAGAATTCTAAATGCCCCACCCTAAACTGCAAACCCCAGGATTCCATAGGAGGTTGAAAGTGGAATAATGGGGCAGAAAAGCCCATAGACAGACAAAATGCTGATTATAGAATTATGGGATACTTGGAGGACTTTTTCAGTGAAAAATATGATTTTTTAAAAAACTGAAATGTAAACAAAGGCATCGTTTGCAAGTGTGATTGCCCAGACTAATGTTTCTAAAGCAGTTCTGCTACTGAAGGAAAACGAGCAAACAGCTACTAATTGATAGACTAATATCATATCTGGTTTATTCCTCACTCATGCCTGAAAATATGAACAACCTTGTTTAAATGTGACCAAGTAGTATGAAAAATTGCTTGATGCTCTCAGGTCATCTCTTAATGCTTACCACCGTTGCAACTGCCACAGTTAGCATCACAGTTAGCAGTTTACATATAGCAGTTAGCATTACAGATAGTTTGGGAACAGAGGATAATAAACTGTAGGCCAATCTTACAGTTTAAATGAAGATGGTGAGCCCATCCAGAATAAATATAAAAAAGTAGAGGAAATCTCTACCACCCAAAAGTGCCAGATCTAAACAATGGAAATTCCTAATCTGAACAGGGAGAAAAGTAGAAGTGAAATTTTTAATATTTCAGGCAGTATGAACTCATTACCTGTATGTCAATGTACTTTTTTTCCATTTTGGTTCTCCTGGGAAAAGGCGATAGTTTGCTATGTCAGGGACACCACATCGAGGCCTCTTCATAATGTCCATGGTGCTATAGTCTAGCTTCCCAGTGACCCGTAAGCCAAAGAATGCCTGCATTTGCTGAACTTTCTTTGTCAGGGAATTGCCACCACTTGTAATTTCTCCAACATGGTGTCTTCCTTTTGGTGTGTAATATTTGTCAAGGTATTCCTAAAGGTAGAAACAAATATAGCAGCAAAAGAGATGTTTATCACTGAAAGGGAAGATACAAATTTGCATAAAAATGTCCTGCTTCCCCAAATTTGTTGAATGACTATGGAAGAAAGGTCAGAAAAGTTATCTGTTTTTGGACTACAGCTTTTAGAAACCCCAGCCAGCATGGCCACTGGCCATGCTGGCTAGGACATTCTGGGAGCTGTAGTTAAGAGGCCATTATCACTGAGGCTATGGGTGATCAATGTTGGCATGGCTACACAATTTGTTAAGATCAAGACTGACTATCAATCTGTCTCCACATTCTCAAGAACTAGAATTGACAGTTTTATGGGGGCACACCTGCTAATTACTTTAGAGAAGCAAGTAATAAATGACACTTCTTGCCATCAGTTTCTCTCTTCCACAACTATTGGCAATTGTCTTCTGGCAGCCTCACCATGGCACTGCCTTTCTGTGATGGTGGGCCTGCATGATGCTGAGATGCAAGAGGCTATATTGATAGTAGCATTGCTGCTAGTAGCGTCCCCCATGTTAGATCGGCTTTTCCTGAGGAGCCAAATGTCTACTGGGCAGTAGCAATAGTGGAGGGTGACACTGGTGGAGGATATTTCAAAGCTAACAGCAATGGCACCATAGCTCACACCTGTTAGTACTATGCAGAAAGAGGCATGGTAAACTTCTTTTGAATATCTTTTCCCATGAAAATCCCATGATGATACAAAGCAAAATGAAACAAGAGATAGTGCCAGATGACTCCCAGGTTGGAAGGTACTCAATGAGCTACTGGGGCAGAGTGGAAGGCAACAGTGAATACTGCTGTGGCTCATGATGCAACTGGACACAGGCCAAAAGGACATTCAGCTGTTGACATGCTCAGAAGTGAAAGGAAAGTCTGAAAATACATTACACATATAGGAATGTGGAATGTGAAAATGAGAGGAAGCTTGATATAGAAAACAAGAAACAGGATGTATAAGCATTGCAATACCTGGGGTGAGCAAGCTAAAGTGGACAGGAATGGGACATTTGGAGTCAGATAATTACATACCGTTTTACTCAGGAAATGAAAAATCTAAGAAGAAATGGGGTGACATAAATAGAGAGGAGAGGTGTAGCAAAAACATTCAAAGGATATAACATGAATCTGACCAAATTATATCAAGAAGACTTCAGGGAAAACCCATCAGTAAAACCATAATCCAAGTTTATGCTCTAACTACATGGGCAGAAGAAGAAAAAATTGAAAGATTCTGTGCTGGAGCCCAGGAAGAAATTGATCACAAAACAAAACAAAACAAAACAAAACAAAACAAAGGCTTGTTAATCATAGGTGATTGGAATGCAAAAGCAGGAAACAAAGCAGAATCAAAGATTGCAGTAAACTTTGGCCTAGAATCAAGAAATTAAACAGCAGAGCAACTAACTGAATTTTGGTAGGCCAACAGTTTCTTTATCAGAACACATTCTCTAAGCAACCAAGCAGACGACTGTATATGTAGGCATCACCTGATGGCCAATATAGAAACAAATAGGCTACATAAATGGAAGCAGAAGATGGAGAAGCTCTGGCCTGTCTGCAAAGACAAGAACAGGAGCAGATTGTAGTACAGACCATGCTAATAAAAAAAATTAGAGTAAAGCTACAGGAGAACACTTAACTAATCATTGTGCCAAAATACAACCTGAAGAACATCCTGGTAGAATTTAAAGATAATGTAAAAAATAAGTTTGCACTATTAAACTATTTGACTGGGAACCTGAATGTTACTGCGGTCCAGGCCTACCCGGAGATAGCACTCGATATCACTTTGATATCAAACAATTCGGCTTTCCTCTGCCACCCCGCTCCACGTGTTTGTGAGGCCTCCGGACAAGCATGTAAACAGGCACGGCCGGTAATTGCTGGACATTCCATTCTCCACCCAGGCAGGCCAGATACAGCTGGTTCGTCGCTTCAGGGACCTCTCTGGCAAACACCTCATTGCATATGCACGATACTAACAAAGGCTCCCTGCCCCAAGCAGGTAACCTGACAAAGCTGTACTAAGTGCTCCGCATTTGCATACTGGCTACACTATTGTTAATTCGGCTCTAAGTCAATCATGCTAAAACCTGACCTTTTCAAGGCTTTGTCCCGCTCCTAAAATGCATTGTTCTCACCGAGTAAGGTATGGCCTGCAGTCACAATTCACCCTATAAAAACCCCTGATTCTGAGACCTTCCTCGAACCACTTGGATCGCTCCGAACTTCCAGACCGCCTTGCTGCCACTTTGTTTGGTGAGCTGTCCCCTCAGTCCCACATACTGAGACTCCATACCAACAAACTCAATCTTCAGACCTCTCCAGAACTACGAGACAGGTGTCGTATCACCCATTTCCCTCTATATATCCCTACTCCAAGTCAGTCTCTGATTCCTTAGTTATCTGCATGACTGTGGTGTCTTTAATGTTTGTCTGTACTTAATAAACATCATTTTTATTACTTTAAACTGTCTGACTGCTTGGCTGACCTGACCCCGTAGACGCTGGGTTGCAAGATCCTGCTAAGTTACCCTGTCTCTCGCTAGCCTTAGTGAGTGCTCCAGCTAATTTCCCCCAAAGTTGTGTTGTTGTTTGGTTATTTAGGTGTCCCTCCCGGGACCCCCAGTAAACAGGGTAACATGAAGAACTCTGGACTGAAGCTGGGGACAGTGTCAGGAAGCAATGGAAAAAGCCAAAAAGCACAAGTAGACTCAATGGATGATAGATTAAACTTTTCAAGCAGTTAAAGACAGATGAAAAGAAAAAGGAAAAAGGTGACAGAAAGAGGGTCAGAACCCTGAATGCAGCTGTTCAGTGACTTGTAGGCATGGACAAACAGAACTACTTTAATAATCAATGCAGAGAAATAAAATATGACAACAAAAAAAGGAAGAAGAGACATCTTGCAGAAGATATGAACAATCAAAAGGAACTTTAAACCAAGAGTGATTATGCTATATAACCAGCAGGGGAAGACATTGCATGACAAAGAACAAAGAAAAAGATGATGGAAACAATACACTGAAACACTATGCAAACGAGATGAAAAGGTGACAGGTTCATTCAAGGAAGAACCATTTGAAGATGAACCTACATTTTTAGAAAGTGAAGTGGAAGCTGTACTCAGAGCACTTGGGAGAAAGAAATCAGTAGGAACGGATGCCATAACAATAGAGCTGCTTCAGGCTATAGAGACAGAATCTACTCTAGTTCTATCTAAAATCTTTCAACAAATATAGAAAAGAAAAGAATGGTCCACAGAGTGGAAACACTCAATACATTCCAATCCTCAAGAAAGGAGACACTAGTAATTGTAGTAACTGTAGGACCATTGCATTAATCTCCCACGCAAACAAAGTGATGCTCCAAATTCTACAACAAAAATTTTAACCATATATAGAATGAGAAAAGTCAAACATCTAATTTGAGTTCAGGAAAGGCTGAGGCATTAGGCATCACATTGGAAACATATGATGGATAATGGAAATCACCAAACAATTTCAAGGGAAAATCAGCCTGTGTTTTTTAAGATTATAGCGAAGCCTTTGATTGTGTAGAGCATGAAAAACTATGGATTGCTCTTAAAGAAATGGATATGCCACAACATTTGATCATCCTGATGTGTAACTTCTACTCAGGGCAAAGGCAACTGTCAGGACAGAATATGGAAAATGGAACAGGTTTACAGTTGGCAAGGTAAGGCTGTATGTTATCACCCTATCTGTTTAATTTGTGTGCTGAACTTATGATACATAAAGCAGAATTACACTGGAAGGAAGGAGCTGTGAAAATTGAAGGACAGAATCAACAGTTTAAGATACACACATGACACCATGCTGCTAGCAGAAAATAGCAACAACTTCGAACAGTTACTGAAGAAAGTCAAGGAAGAAAGAGCACAGGTAAGTTTACAGTTGAACATTGACAAAACAAATATAATGACCACAGATGTTTTATATGCCTTTAAAGCAGACAATGTAGACATTGAATTAGTACAAGATTTTCCATACCTTGACTCAGTCATTTATCAGAATGGAGACTGCAGCCAAGGAATCAAAAGAAGATGAGGACTGGGAAGGGCAGCTATGAAGGAACTAGACAAGATCCTGAAATGTCAAGTTATATCATCGAATACTAAAGTCACGACTGTACATGTCATCCTATTTCCAATTTCTTTGTATTTTTTTGAAAGCTGGACAATGAAGAAAGCTGGTAGGAAGAAAATCAACTCATTTGAAATGTGGCACTGGAAAAGAGTTCTACAGATACCCTGGACTTTTAAAATAACAAATCAATGGATCCCAGAGCAAATCAGCCCTGGACTCTCCCTAAAAGCCAAGATGATTATTCTGATTCTGTTGTACTGTGATCATATCATGAGAAGACATGACTTATTAGAAAAGGCAACAGTGCTTGATAAGGTAGAAGGCAGTAGGAAAAGAAGAAGCTCACATTGCAGATGGATAGATTCAATCAAGAAAACCGCAATCCTGACACTGCAAGACATGCGTGGGCTGTTGGTGATAGTGTGACTTGGAGGTCTTTTATTAATAGGGTTTGCATAAGTTGAAGTCAACTTGACAACAGTTAACAACAACAATCTTGTCTGCAGGACTTCTTAACTCACATCCATTTCCCCACTATGTCAAGTCAGCCAGAAAGCTCCCAAACACAGCAAGCCTGGCTTACCACATTTTGAAATTAGTGCAGTTATGCACAATACATTCAAAGAGCCTCCAACAACCACGTAAGACTATCACATCCAATCTAAAATCATCTAACTGCATTACTGAATATTGCTTTAATATAAGAAAATCCCATCTAAAAGAGAAGTTGTCTAAATACTCTGAAGGTACAAGATCCTCTCTGATCTTGGAAGCTAAGGAGGGTTAGACCTGGTTAGTTCTTGGATGTGAAACCACCAGCGAATACCAGGTTCTGTAGGCTATATTCAGAGGAGGGCAATAGTAAGCCAGCTCTGAATATTTGTTGTCTAAGAAAGCCCTATGAAATTCATGGAGTCACCATAAGATAAGAGACAACTTGAAGGCACACAGAAGTGCTCTCACAAGAGCAGCAAGGGAAGTCCCATTAGCACTGAAGCCTAGTAAATCACATCAGTTCTTCTGGGAGCTATAGCCACAAAAAGTAACATTTTCCAGATCAGAGTTTTCAATTGAAAGCTGAGACTTGTTGAACTCCCAAGGGAACTTATTGCAAAGTAAGTTCATCTATGATTCTATGATTCTATGTAGGATCGCAATTTAAGTTATTAAAATGTTCAAGCTATCACCAACCTGAGCAGTATAGAAGTCCTTCCAGCTGGATGTTTGTGACAGTGCAAAAAGTGCAGGGGCTGCAGCTGAATACTTCAGAGAAGACACCAGAAGTAAAGGTGGGCAAAACAGAGCAAAGAATTCCATTTCTTCCTCAATGCAAAGGGTAACTTGACAAGAGCAGGCAAGAGGACCCTACTGCCCTTTTATAGATCAAAGCTGGTTTGGGAGCCAAGAAACAGGGTGATTCACGTCTCAGAAGGTAATTACACAGCTCTGAGTTTTGATGAAGGGGTAGTATGCTGATCATTAGAGGGAAAGGTGGATTCTTCCTGATGCATTAAAGGTACCAAGGAAAAACACTGTACAGTACCCATGAAATTTTACTTGGTTGGTGGGACATTTCTTCTGCCCTGTTCCACTTTGGCTCCCCTTAAACTTCTAAGTGGGACCTTCTGGAACAGCGTGATGTGACTCATTGACGGAAGAGCCTGTATTCACGGGGATAATTGATGGAGATCAAGCAGCTACATTGTGAGATGAGGACCAGGAATCTCTTGTGCTCCTGCATAGGGTTGGGCCACTGTATCCCAGCCAGTAACTATGATATTTTTCTATCTGAAAATTACCAATGGCTTAAATCCTATTGTTAGTCATGACAAGAGTAGATCCACATGGAAGTGTTAATTTTCATTTGACAGTTGATTTGGTGAGTCTACCCTGGTTGGAAATAACCAACAGAATTATGTGATAAACCACTACTTAGGAGGAACTGCAATACCTCAGGGCATTTCAGCATGACAACGCTCTTCCACGTTGTCGTGCAGCAATTCAGGTCCAGAAGGGAACATATCAGCAATGCTCCCCTCTGCACCCGCTCACTCCCTGTGGAAGGAAGTGCATTGGCTACACCTCTTCCTTCTGCAGTGCAGCTGGGCACTTGCCATTGCTGCTCTGGGGCAGGAAGCGTTGCTAATGTGCTTCTGTGGCTTCTGCACAATGATAAGTATGGGAGCACTGCACAGTTGGAGGTGTGAAATGGATTTTGTCCATTTTGCAAATACTGTGTGAGTACGACGCTTTGTGACGGGATGGCAATGAGATGGTGACGATGTCATGCGGAACCATGATGTGCCAACTGCTGCCATCCTGTCCAAGAAGCAGCACAGTGACATTGTGTGGAAAGGGCCTCAGTCATAGAGAAAATGCCTTGTATGCAGAAGATTTTTGGGCTCAGTGCCTGAAATTCCTAAATGAGGATGGGGAGACCCCTTATTTGAAAGCCTGAAGAGCTGTTGCCAGTCCTCTGTATTCTGAACAAGGGCCTGACCCACTGAGCTCCCTTTTAGTATGTGATCCAGCACAGAGTTTAAATATGCCTAATTCATCTCTGTGAATCTGATGGGACACTAAGCAATGGGATGTTTAAGCAGAAATTCTGGTGGTTTTAATTAAATATTTTATTGTCTTGTTACCTGAATTTTTATGTGACTTCTGGCTTTTAACACTGCAACTATATAAATTGCCTACAGCATTTTTAACACAAGCATTTACCTGCTATTTTGATACAGTTCAATATTCTTCCTCCCTTTAAGGGAGAGTGGCAATATGTGATTGTCTGGTCATTAAGAACTTTCCAATTTGCAGCCCAGTAGATGACTGAAGAGAACACAATGTTGTAAAGTCATTGGATTGGGTCTTGAATCAATCATGATTGGTGCAGATGAATTGAAATTGAAATCAGTTGTCATGAGTAGTTTGCAAGACCTGAACAGGACTGTTACTAACATGGTCTCTTGAAGGTTTCTTATTCATAGGATTGCTGTAAATCAATGTTGACTTGATAACAACATAAGGAGAAGAGGAGGAGGAGGAGGAGGAGATAGTCATAATTAACTTAGGTCCCTGTTGTCTGCCTAGAAGCAGGAAGTGCCAGGAAAATAAGAGGTTAGTGTGAATTACCTGTTTCTTGATTGTACAGGCTCTGGGGAAGGTCTGTCTTCTGGAACCAGAAGTTTGTCCAGGTCTGAATCTTCTGATTTTGTTCCTTCAATCCATTGATTTCAACAGGTTTACTTAATGTGACTAAATCTGGATTTAACTCATTTGAATGAAGAAAATCTGACAGCAAGGAGTGACAGCAGAAAACTATTGGAAACTTCATGGGAATATCCATGCATAAATATCTCTATGTCTCTGTGTATATAGATACTATATATGAGATAAAGAACATTAATCATAGCATGAATCTTCAAGTGATTGTACTTTTTAAATCATGTATTTGCAGTTCAGTCAGTGGGAGAAAAGCTGATATGGTTATTGTTGGTCAACTGAAATTTCTATGTGAAATATCTTCATTCCCCAGCATGCTGTTCATAACAAAAGAATTAGAGAAGGAGATGGGGAGGTGCTGGAGATGACTCATCAGAATGGCAGTCTACAAATGTTCCAACCACAGGCAATCCATTTCTATTTGCTGGAACCATGTTCACATGATATTTGGCCAGAAGATGGCCAAATCTTATTTGTGTAAACACAAAGACAAGCAAGATGAACAGCTGCCTCAGTGGACACATCAGTCATTCTGCATGATATGGTACCCATGTGTTTGTCTCCTGGACTGGCATTCCAGTTTACTTGCTTTTAGTTGTTTAATACTGAAGTGGCGTATATATTGGAGAGTGTGATTGTAAGAGTGTTTAGTCTTTCGGAAATACAAAGACAGTGAAACACCTGGTACTCTTAATTATCCTAAGTGTAAGTTTACTGTGTTATACTGTGAAAGGTGCTTGGAAACAACCACTGCAATTATAGCCTGTTTGGGGTGTGAGAAGCAAAATCACAGCAAAAGTGTCTACTGGACACACTGGCAGGGTGCCAGTATTATTGTATTGCATAAATGTACAAAATTATACAGTGTCTTGCCATATGAATCAGCATATTTTCTGAGGACTTATCCAGAAAGGGAAAAAATGTCCTTAGAAGTATCGAAGACTTTCCAGTTCTTTTAGTTTTGATTTTACCTGCATATTCATGGTTTTGCATAAAAATCTTTCTTGAAATATCCTGGGTTTCCCCCACTCACCCCTCTCTTATGTCCTTTCTCCTCCCCCTTCCATTGATTACACGTCACATCTAGACTCAGACAAGTTTCAGAAATTGAATTTCACCACTTTCCACTCACTGAGTACTTTTTAATTATTATTCAGAAGTTACAGTCAAAGTATTTAAGTGCTTTGCCAATATTACACTAGTGACGGATTCGAATTATTTTCTTTTATTGCTAACATTCCTCTTTCCTTTGCCTGATCTCTATTGAATCTGCTGTCCCAGGAACAGTTGCTATGTTCCTTGTGGTGGCCATCTTAGCTAGTTCCAAGATTGCCATGGAGATATATATTTCATTTTGCGAAATACTGGCTTAATTTAAATTGCTTGAGAAGTGGAAATAAAAAGTCCTTGTAAGTGCTGGGAATTTCCTGGGAATACTTCAGAATGGCAAAGACAGAGAGATTTCAAATAACATAAAATAGAAGTCAGAAAAGACAGGAACAAAACCAGGAATGGACCATAAGTGAAGTTGTCCTTTCTCTGAAACCTCCCCAATGAAGTTGCAACAAACTGGTCTGCAGTAGGTCCTTGGAAGGTGTACAAACAACTGCAGGGACAATTGCTACCTTCTCTACAACTCCAAAATGGAGAGGAAGGCAAAAGTACAGCTGTTGATTGATTTAAAACAAGTTGTGCTAGGCTTTGCAAAAATGTTGAACTTCAAGGATAGGAAGAAGGATGGACTTGCCATATTCACTATATTGGAATACTTTGTAGAGTAAGCAGGAATGGATGAATCTGTCAATTTCAGCATCTTACATACTTGATATCTCATTTTCCCATTCTTAATTTCATTTTATCCTGTCTCCACAACACTGCAAACAGCTTTATTCCTCACAAAAATTAATTTGAACTAGGAGATACATTTTTGTCCTTCCTTCCTTCCTTCCTTCCTTCCTTCCCGTAATATCTTTATTGCTATAAGCAATTTGCCATGGTATAATGTGTTTTTGTACATTATTTTCACTAGATACCAGTATGACTGAAACACTTGCATTTTGAAGTGAAAGCTTCATATTCACAAGAACACTTTAAATGCTGAACTGAAATGTCATCTTCAATAAGAGTTGGAAAACAGAAAATGAAAGTGAATGTCAAATATCTATGGACATTACTGCACTAATCTAGAATTGTGGGTTTGGATCCCGTGACACCCTCCTGCTGTTAGAAATACTTTCCTACCTCCTCCTCCTCCTCCTCCTTCTCCTCCTCTTCTTCTCTTTTTCTTCTTCTTCTTCTTCTTTATTTATATAGTGCCATCCATGTACATGGCGCTTTACAAAATTAAAAAACAACAGTGTTTATGTTGTATTAAAATACAATATTTCTAACTGAGTTGAACAGAGTGGCATGAGACGAGTGAGTTAAATCCAGAGAGGCTCCTCTCTTTCTATCTTGATGAACTTTTAATGGCCTGTCTGCTACAGTATATATCTTTCTTATTCTTCATGCTTCTTATAGGATAGGATAGCCACTGATATTATGTGACTGAATTTGGAAGAGGTCTTCTGTCAGAGCTTATGTAAAAATGTACAAACAGTATTAATTATTTTAATAATTTTTAATCATATTGTTGCTGTATGCCTTCAATTTGTTTCTGAGTTACGGCAACCCTAAAGCAAACCTAGTAGGGGATTTTCTTGGCAAGATTTGTTCAGAGAGGGCTTGCCTTTGCCTTCTTCTGAGGCTGAGAGTGTGCGACTTGCCCATGGTCACCCAGTAGGTTTCCATGGCTGAGTAGAGATTTAAACTCAGGCTTCCAGAGTCGTAATCCAAAACTCATACCACTACACCATTGCATTTTCAGAATGGCTGAGATTCTGTTGCCATCATGTGTATGTCTCCTTCAGAAGCAGTTGGACATTTGTCAGCTGCAGAACATTCTGTTCAAGGTTGCAGAAATAGAGTTGTGTATGTGGTGTCACTTGCAGATGCATATTTGCCCATAATACATGTTGCCCACAGATGTGTATCCACATTTTGTTGTGCATTTAGTGTATAATTTCTGTTGTGTAATTTCGCCATTCAGCATAAGTCTTGTATCACAGACTTCATGGGTAACCTCATGTTTGGAGATTTCTATTATGCAATCCCAATGTAGGATCTTGGTCAATACGTTTTTGGAGGTTCTGCCTTTATCTTTTTATGTGTAATTTAATATAATTTGTAGTTGCTTTAAGTTTTATAAACCATGGCTAGCATCATGTTAGTGATGCACATAGTCAATCTACAAACATATGCCTTTTCAAGAGTTGTTACAGATGTCCAAATTTTTCTGGCACAATAACCAAAACCTTGACCCCCCCTACCTTTTATGTGCTGCATCTCCCCACCTGTGATATACTAGCCAGTGGAGAGCAGACTAGGGACAATAGTGGAGAAGCATTCATCTATCTGCCTTTTGCTAGATGCACAGCAATGAGGCATCTTCTAGGGACCTCTGTCAGAAGACCATGGCATCATTCTGCATCTAGTTACATGAACATAGGGGGATGCTTTTCCACTGCTGTCCCACTTTATACTCTACTGGCTAGTAAATGGCTATAGTGCGAGGCAGATGCAGCGCATAAAAGGTAGGTTTTTGTGGGGGTGATAGAGAAGATGGGGAATAGTTTTGCCTGGGTGGAACTTTATGCTCCATCTCCTGATGCAGGATCTCAGGTCTCAGTTGGCCTTGAATCTCAGTTTTGGAGAAAAGGTAAAAATGAAATCCTCTCCCTCCTCCTCTTCCTTCTGTTTCTTTATTTTGTTCTTTGGATCCAAGTCAAGGCCATAGCTGCCTCTTGAAATCTGATCTTCATTTTTCTCATAGGAATGAATATTCTAACTGGTCTGGCACTTATAGGAAAAATCTCTAGGATGAGGGTGTGTGGTGTGTATAATCTAAAGCATTCTCTTGATGACATTGAAAGGCGTATCTGTGTTCCATGTGTGGGTGTTTGCATCCTACCACTTAAATAGTTTCTCAGCTCTTCACAGGTGTTGTAGCTAAAAAAGTCAAGGAACTGACAGGTTATCTTCTACAGTGGTCCATTTTAGGCAGTCTAATTATACCTTGGCATTTGTTTGTGTTACTGAAGCACAGGGTTACTCATGATCATGTGCTTTCTTGGAGACATAGGCACAGATCAAAATAATGCAAAGGTGTGCTTTTATTTTGTTAGATCATTTTTTTTTTCCATTTCAGGAGATACAGTGCAATCTAAGACAGAATGTAGGAAGCTGACTTAAGAGCACACAGAGAATCCTGGTGGATTATAACAAAGACTTATCTAGTCCAGTGTTCTGCTCCCAGCGTGGCCACCCAGTTGCCCAAGGAAGCCCATAGACAAGACTGGAGTACAATAGTATCTTCTGTTAGTATGATAGGATCAGTTCTTCTACTCATGCTTCCCAGCACATTAGTGCTGAGAAATATATTGCCTTTGATAATGCAGGTGATATACAACCACCCTGCCTGGAAATCAGGAGCAGCTTTATCTTCCATTATAATGCCTAATTTCCCTTTAAAGCTGCTCAAATTAGTATTCATCACTGAATTTTGTGGCATCTTTTATTTCCCCTGAATCTCTGACTATTCAGTCATTTCCAATGACCTAGACTCTATTTCTCCTTCTCTACTCCCTCCTCAACATACATCTACTATATAAAAGTCAAAGTTTGTGAGTGAGTTTGTCTGTTTGTCTGCGTCAGGCAGGCAAAGACCTCATATGATTGGCTGACTATGAAGATTCCATGGAATCCTGGGGCTGGCAGTTCAGAGAGGGGCCTTTAGAGTTCTTAGCCAGATTGCTCAGGCTGGGTGCTACGGAGACAAGGGCTAGCAGCAAGAAAGGAGGGCAGCGTATTCCCTCAGGAATTCAAACTCTGTATGTTAATAACTCTGAATACAGATTGGATTGAGAAATATGGGGAAAAGTTACCCGTACTGGACAAGACAGATTGGGGAATTAGAGACACAGGATCTCAAATCGGTGTATTTCGACTGCATCTAATTCCTAAGGTAATGTAAGGTTGTTACCCTATATGTTGGGGGTCCCGGGAGGGGCACCCAAATAACCAAATAAAAACACATGTTGGGAGAATTTAACTCGAGCACTCTCTTAACTAAACGAGAGGCAGGGTAACTTTAGCAAAGATCTTTTAACCCTATGTCTATGGCTTCAGGTCAGAGAGCAGGCAAGTGAGTTTAAAAGTAACAAAAATAACAGTTTTATTGAAAGATAAACAACAAATAAAACAACACACACACTAGCTAACTTGGAAACAGAAATATAGAGCTTGGGGAATGGGCGATACGACACCTGGTCTCGTAGTCCTGGAGAGAAAGATGGGGTTCCAAGAAGGGAGGCAGACTCAGTTGTGGAGAACTGAGGGGAAAACTTCACTGGACAGAGCGGCAGCAAGGCTGGATGGAAGTCCAGAGTGATCCGAAGACGTGCCAAAAGTGGGGATTTTTTATAGGGTGGAGTTTACCTACAGGCTATGTTATGCTTGGTGAGAACAAAGGGGATTTGGAACTGGACAAAAGAGTTGGGAAAGGTCAAGTTTAGCATGATGGGTTTAGCTCTTGATGACAATAGCGTGGCTGGTACGTTGATGGCCCACATAAAGGAATGGCTTGGCTCTTGGCTGCAAGGCTTTGTGTAACTCTGAGCCAAGCAGAGCCTGTTTGCAGGGAGGTTTTTCCCTAAAGCAACCGAAAGGCTTAAGTTGCCTGCCTGAATGGGGTTTTGGAATGTACAGTCATTAACGGCCGCACCCGTACGTGCTTGTCCAGGAGGCCTCTGCAAACATGTGGAGTGGGGTGGCAGAGAGGGGTCCAGCAAAGGCCGAATTATTTGATATCAAAAGGGTATCTAGTGCTCTAACCCAACGTATCACAACTGCGATAACAAGGTGATTCCTACATTATTTCTAACAAGAACTACCTGTAAGAAAATAAAATCCTGGGCAACATTGGGTAAATACACTAGTATTTCATACATGTCTTTATCATGCCTCCTCCCTTATATTTTTCTACGTTTAAAAACCCCAAATGGTCATACCCCCCTGAGAGGGGAGCTGCTTCAGCCTCTTGGTCATTTTGATTGCTCTTTTCTGTTGCTATGTACAAGCTATTTTCCATACAAATATATTCAGGGTTCATTTAAAACAACATTCATTTTTTTACATGGCAGTTAAAAAGTGGTATTAGACTGCTATTATGGTGTAATCTAGATACACTGCATTAAGCTGCATTGAAAGACAAGAGTTAAATGCTCCCTATTCTCAAAACAGTGAAGAAAAAGCACACAGTGCAAAATATAAGGAAAACCTTTCGGATTTCACTGAAAACACCTGACAAGGAAACTTCTACTGTTCTTACAAGTCAGAAAATGTCTTAATTATAGGTGAGCTTTTTTCCCTCCTCCCTGCTTCTGTTTACCTACCAAAAAATGCTGATATTTATATCTTTATTTTCCGTGACACCTTTTCTGTCTAACAGGGCATAGCAGAGTCACACAGTAGAGAGAATTATCTACTCATAATAATAACACTGTAAAATCAATGATATTATCAGATGTTACTGCAGTTTCTAGCCCGGACTTGAGGGATATTAGATATTATTTGATATCAATAATTTGGCCTTCTTTACCTATTCCTCTCCATGTGCTGCAAGGCCCCCAGACAAGCTCGCATAAAGGCACGGCCACTATTCCCTGTAATATTCCACACACATACAGGCAGGCCAGAAATAGCTGTCCCGCCGCTTCAGGAGACCTCAAGGCAAGTACCCTATTATGTATTCATGCTACTTACAAAGGACTCCCTGCCCTGAGCAGGCAGCTTGATGAGCCGAATACTCATCTGTCAAGCACTCTGCGTTTGCATACTGGCTACGCTATTGATAATTCGGACTTAACTCAATCATGCTAAATTCTGACCTTTCGGAGGTTTTGTCTCCAGCCCGAAACTCATTGTTTTCCCCAAGGATGAATTAGCCTACAGCCACATTCTTCCCTATAAAAACCCCTGACTTTGAGAGCTTCCTCAGATCGCTCCCAACTTCCATCCCGCCTTGCTGCCGGTTTGCTTGGCAAGCCTTCCCCTCAGTCCCATGCACTGAGAACTTTCATATCCACGAACTCTATCTTCGGACTACCCGGGCTTCAGGACAGGTGTAGTATTACCCATACCAACAGTCTCCTCTAAAATTCCCTCTATCCAACTCCAGCCATTATTTCTCTAGTTATCTGCGTGAGTGTGTTGCATACACTTGTTTGATTGTATTTTAATAAAAACAACAATTATTTCACTTCTGTTTGCTCCTTGACTCGGCCTGACCCTGTAGACATTGGGTAAAAGATCTCGCTCCATTGCCCTGCCTCTCGTAGTGCTAGCTTGTGCTCTTTGACTAATTTCCCCAACTTGTGTAATTTGGAGTGCACTTAGATGTCACTCATGGGACCCCCAGAAATCAGGATAACACAGATCAGGACTTTGGGCCAGAAAGATAATGACGGTTGACCTCTGTTCAGCTCCTTGGCTTTTGTCCTCTGGGGCTGCACAGGGATCTGTTTTGTCCATCATGATATTTGTCACAGATCCTTCAAAATTTCAAAGATGAAAACTGAGTCATGTGGCCAAGCTACGACAGAGTGCAGTCAATGTGGCTAAAGTTATAAATCAAGAAGAACATACAAACCAGGAGAGGCTGCAGAAGTTTGTTTCTGCCCGAGCCTAACTGCAAAGGGCAATATTCTGCCCTCTCCTCTCCTCTCCTCTCTTCTCCTCTCCTCTCCAGTACCTATCACTCTTGCACTTTTAACACAAGCTGGACAAAGGAGAAAGTGGGAAGAGGAGATAGAAACTGGGACATTTTGAAAGCAGCAGAAAGAAATGGGATAACAGAGGATTAACTGGACCTTTTTGTGCAAAACTGGGACAGTTGGAGAGTATGCAAACATGTGAAACTCCTGGGAGAGGTTGCCCAGATTTTTAATTTGTTTTAATTTTATTTTTTGCTGAGGGCAGGTTGGTACCATCAGTATGCTGAAGATACTCAGTTCTCTCTCTCCTTTCCCTGGCAATCCAAAGAAGCTGTTTTGGTTCTGAAGAGATGCCTGTGACTAGCAATAGACTATCTGAGGATGAACAAAAATTAAAGCTTAATCCAAACAAGACAGAGGTCCTCTTAGTCAGTTTCAAGGCAGACCAGGAAATAGGCATTTAGCCTGTACCCAGGTGGGGTTGGGATACATCTAAAGTTACAGGTTCACAGTATACTCCTTCATTCAGCCTTGAACCTGAATGCTCAGGTTACAGTGGTGACCAGGGGTGCTTTTGCACAATTAAAACCATGCCCGTTCCTAGGAATTTGGCCATGATGACACATACGGTAATTACATCCTATTTGTAATCCTGTTTGGATCACTCAAACATTGATTGTGTGATTGCCCTTGAAAAGTATCCAGAAATTTCAGATTGTTGACTGGTGCTGGCTATGCGGCTCCCTTGGTATGAAAGCTCAATTCACTGCCAGTTTGTTTCCTTCAAGCCCAACTCACAGGGCTGCTTGTGACTTGTACTATATGGACTGGGCTCAGCCTATCTGAAGGATTGTCTCTTTCCATATGAGTCTCCAAGAATCTCTAAGATCTTTGGGGAAAAAGCACTTCTCTTGATTTCACCACCTTCAGAGCACATTTAGTGTGTGAGAGGGCCTTCTCTGTGGCTGCTTCCAGACTCTATAATCCCCCTCTTAGAGAGGCTAGACTGATTCCTGCTTTGCTGTCTTTTTGTAGAAAAGGGAAGATCTTTTTGTTTCAGCATCCTTTGAGGACTGATTGCTCAAGAGGAAGAGGACCTTTTAGAATGTGCTGTCATGTTTATTTTATATTTTCCTACATCTTTTGGAAACTGTTTTTCAGGAAAGGGGCATTTTAGTCTGCTGTACTGCTTTTATTTGTTGATTTTAAACCAATGTTTTAAATGATTTTAATACTGCAGAAAGCTTAGTATTATTTTGACCATCTGTTGTTGTTAATTGCCATCAAGTTGACCTGAACTTATGGTTACCCTATAAGTGAGACCTCCAAGTCATCCTATTATGAAAAGCCCTGCTCACGTCCCATAGACTCAGGGCTATGCCTTCCTAGATTGAGTCTATCCATCTGTAATGTGGTCTTCCACTTTTCCTACTGCCTTCTATTTTACCAAGCTTTATTGTCTTTTCTAGTGAATCATGTCTTCTCCTGATATAGCCAAAAGTACAACAGTCTCAGTTTCATCATCTTGGTTTCTAGGGAGACTTCAGGCTTAATTCACTCAAGGACCCACTCATTTGTCTTTTCAGCAGGCCAGGGTAACAGTAGAACTCTCCTCCAGCATCCCTATTTCAAATGAGTTGGTTTTACTCCTAACAGCTTTCTTCACTTGTGCAGCTTTCAAAACCATACATAGCAATTGGAAATGTGATGGCATGGGCAATCCTAACTTTAGTATTAAATGACGTATCTTGTCACTTCCGGATCTTGTCTAATTTCTTCATAACTGTGTTTTTTAATCCTAGTCTTCTCATTTCTTCACTGCAGACTTCATTCTGATTAATGAATTAACCAAGGTATGGAAAATCTTGAACCACTGTGTTTCTGTGTCTTCATTATAAATCATCTGTGGTCCTTATTTTTGTTTTGTCAACATTCAGCTGTAAGTGTTCCAAGTAATCATTGTTATTTGCTATTTTCTGCTGGTATTATGGTGTCATCTGCATATCTTACATTGTTAATGTTCCTTCCTCCAACTTTCACGCATCCTACCTCCAAGTCTAACCCTCTTTATATATTACTTGTTCAGTATACAAGTTAAACAGATAGGATGATAAAATGCAGCCTTGCCTGACCTCCATTGCTAAATGGAAACCTTTTCCATTTCTCTGTATTCTGTCTTAACAGTCGCCTCTTATCCTGAGTACGAGTTACACATCAGGATGATCAAATATTGTGGCATATCCATTTCTTTAAGAGCAATCCATAGTTTTTTATGATCAACACAATCAAAGACTTTGTTATAATCTAAAAAAACACAGGCTGATTTCTTTTGAAATTCTTCGGTGCAGTCGATTATCCAAAGTATGTTTGCAATATGATCCCTATGCCTCCCCCTTTCCTGAATCCAGTTTGGACATCTGGCATTTCTTACTCCATATATTGTCAATGTCTTTGTTGTAGAATTTTGAGTGGGACTTTGGTTGCATGGGAGATTAATATAATAATCTTGTGGGTATTAGAATCCCTAGTGTTTCCTTTCTTGAGGATTGGAATTGATTGTTCCAAATCTGTGGGTCATTCTTTTGTTTTCCATATTTGTTGACACATTTTTAGTTAGAACTAGAGTAGATTCTATCTCTGTAGCTCTAAGCAGCTCTATAGATATGTCAGCTGGTGATTTTTTTTTCTCCCAAGTGCTCTGAGTCCCCATTTTTGAAAAGGGGAAAAAAGAAGACCCAAATAATTACTGGCCAGTCAACCTGACATCAATACCTGGAAATATTCTAGAGCAGATAATTAAAGATACAGCCTGTAAGCATTTAGAAAGGAATGCAGTGATCACTAAAACTCAACATAGTCTCTCAAAAACAAGTCACGTTAAACTAAGGCCATTTCTGCATGACAACGCTCTTCCGTGTCGTGCTGCAATTCAAGTCCAGAAGGGAGCATGTCAGCAATGCACCCCTCCTCACCTGCTTGCTCCCTGTGGAAGGAAGTGCAATGGCTCTGCCTCTTTCTTCTGCAGTGCAACTGGGCACTTGCCATTGCTGCGCTGGGGCAGGAAGCATCGCAATCGCACTTCCGCTGCACAATTGGAGGTGTAAAGTAGATTTTTTTTTCCGTTTTGCAAATACTGCATGAGTACAACGCTTTGCAACAGGATGGCAACAGGATGGTCATGACATCATGTGGAACTGCGATCTGTCAACTGCTGCCATCCCGTCCGAGAAGTGGCACAATGACATTGTGCGGAAAGGACCTAATCTTATCTATTTTTTGGATAGAATTACTAGCTTGGTAAAGGAATGCTGTGGATATAGCATATTTTTACTTCTGTAAGGCCTTTGACAAATTCCCCAATTGTATTCTTGCAAACAAGCTAGTAAAATCTGGGCTAGAGAATGCTACTGTTAGGTGGATTTGTAATTGGCTGACTGGCCACGCACAAAAGGTGCTCACCAATGCTTTCTCTTCATCTAGGAAAGAAGTGACTAGTGGGGTGCCACAGAGTTCTATCCTGGGCCCAGTGCTATTCAACATCTTTATCAATGATATAGATGAAGGAATAGAGGGCATTCTTATTAAATTTGCAGATAACACCAAATTAAGAGGGATAGCTAAAACCCCAGTGGACAGGATCAGAATTTAAAATGATCTTAGCAGATTAGAGAGTAGGGCCAAAACTGACAAAGTGAATTTCAACAGGGAGAAGTGCAAGGTACTATGCTTGGGCAGAAAAAATAAAATGCACAGATATAAGATGGGTGACACCTGGCTTGACCACGGTACTTGTGAAAAGGAGTCTTAGCAGACCACAAGCTAAACATGCGATGCAGCAGCTAAAAAAGCCAATACTAGGCTGCATCAATTGGAATATAGTGACTAGGTCAAAGGAAGTAATAGTACCAGTCTATTCTTCTTTTGTCAGACTCCACCTGGAATACTATGTCCATTTCTAGGCACCACAGTTCAGGAAGGATATTGACAGGCTGGAATGTGTCCAGAGGAGGGTAACCAACATGGTTAAAGGCCTGGAAACCATGCCCTATGAGGAGCAACTTAGGGGGCTGGGTATGTTTAGCCCAGAGAAGAGAAACCTAGAGACGATTAAGAGGTGACATGATAGCTTTGTTTAAATATTTGAAGGAATGTCATATAGAAGATGAAGCAAGCTTGTTTTCTACTGCTCCAGAGACTAGGACATGGAGCAGTGGCTTCAAACTTCAGGAAAAGAGATTCCACCTGAACATCAGGAAGAACTTCCTGACTGTAAGACCAGTTCTACAAGTGGAATACACTGCCTGGGGCTGTGGTGCAGTCTCCTTCTTTGGAGGTTTTTAAACAGAGACTGGATGGCCATCTTTTGGGAATGCTTTATATATTCTTGCATGGTAGGGGGCTGGACTTGATTGGCCCCTGTGGTCTCTTTCAGCACTATGATCCTACCAGCCTCCCGCCTCACAGGAATGTGCAATCCTACTACCATGGAAAGGTTGTACCGTTGGTGGGATTTTTAACCATAACTTTGTGCAATTCTTTTTATTTGGAAATCTGCCTTGAATTCCAGCTTTGGGAATAAGATAGGATGTAAATGAAAGAATAGGATAGAACTCAGGATCCTACCTTTAGTGGACAGAACCTTGAGCCTTAAATCTGCTCTCCTTCCTTGTTTCTATTCATTTCTGAACAGAAATACTTCAGATTTTAAATTTGGAATGAATTAAGCAAAACAAAAAAAATCAAATCTGTGCAAATGCACCCAAGCTTTTTACTTTATTCTGATGCTGTAGTATAACTGTCTAGAATTTTTGGTGGGGGAAAGAAGGGGAAGATAATGTGGAGGGGAGAGGACATTTTATTTGTACATTTTTGTTTTAAGAAAAAATCCTGATTTGATGTAGACCTTTATTCCAGTCAGGCTATGCGCAGCATTCAAAATTCTTATCTATAAGAGAAAAACCCTGGTCTTTCTAAGCCAGAGTCCACCCAACACTGTATCCTCAAATAAATGTTGGAGTTCAGTCTATCACACTACATTTATGAACCTTAAAGGTGTTTTTTTTTTAAAATAAAAATCTTCATACAGAACATTCCTGGTTGCTTGGACTATCCAAATAACAAAACTTTTGGAAACCTAGAAAACCACTAGGTGGCAGACATTGATCTATGTACCAGGCAAATCTTGTTCAGAAGGTGGAACTTTCTGAAAAGCAGTCAGTTGCTTTAACTCTTTTGTCTATTAAAATATTTAGTGTGACATCAGTTTTGTTCATCTTATATGTGCTCTGCCTTTTTGCAGGCATTGTTAAGTCAGGGCTTTATTTTCACATTGTATATCAAGGCACCAGGGAAGGAGTTTTGAAGCTGTACTGTTACTTATTTGTGACATATTCCTGGAAGGGCATTTCACCATTGGTTTGTGCCACATGGCACTTTATGATCATAGAAACGTAGAGTTGGAAGGTCTAGTCTAACCCCTTACCACTTGGGAATACACAACTAAAGCTCTCCTGAAAGATGCCCAGTCAACCTCTGTTTAAAGACCTTTGAAGATCACTCTCTGAGGATGTCTATTTCACTATTCAGCATCTCTTACAGTAAAGAAACTCTTCCTAATATTTAGGTGGAATCTCTTTTCCTGTAATCTGAATCCTTTGGTTCATGTCTCTGGAGCAGCAGAAAACAAGCTTTCTCCATCTTCTACATGACATCCCTTAAGATACTCAAAGATTACTATACCCTAAAGGCACCAGATCCCATCTGATCTTGGAAACTAAGTAGGGTCAGCCCTGGTTAATAGTGGGATGGGAGACCATCAATGAATAGCAGGTGCTGTAGGTTGTGTTTCCGAGGAAGGAGCTAGCAAAACCTCCTCTGAGTATTCCTCACCTTAAAAAAACCCCTATAAAATTCATGGGGTTGCCTTAAGTTGTCAGACAACTTGAAGATATATTTATACACACATGACGAACCAGTGTGAGGTAGTGATTTGAGCCCTGGACTATGGCTCTGGAGACTAGGGTTTGAATACCTGCTCAGCCATGGAAACCCACTGGATGACCTTCAGAAAGACATACTGTCTCAGCCCCAGATGAAGGTTGAGAGGGTGCCATGCCAAGACAAACTCATAGTAGGTTCACTTAGGGTTAACATAAGTCAGACGTGACATGAAGGCACATGACAGCAGGAATCTTGGGCTGGCCTTGTTTTTTGCAACAATGGTTATCTGCTTGTTTCCAATATACTCTGTGGCATATTTGCAAATAAATATTCAGGACTTGGCAGGTTTTCAGAACTTATTTTCTCTCTCCTTGTAGTATGAAGACTTCTTATTGCTTGTGGAAGTAAGATGAGGCACACTTCTTTGTATCAACTTTGCTTTGAATCAGCCCATTATAAAGGGTGGATAGCAGTTGTAGCCTTTGCCACTTAATATAGAGGGGCAGGTTGCTACACAGTTATAGTGTTGCGATTCCACGTTAACTGCCATGACAACATTCTATGCAATCCTGAGGTTGTCATTTGGTGAGGAACTGGAGTTCTCTGCCTGAGAGTTCTAAATGCCTCTTCCTAAACTACCAAGAGGGAACAATCACTTACAAAGAATCTTAAATGCAGTAATAATTGCAAATACAGCCTACTCCATCAAAAAAGAAACACACAAACAAAACAAACAAAACCCAAAAAAACTCCCCCTCTATATCAGGGGTGTCAAACTCAATTTCATCTTGGGCCGCTTTAGCATTATGGTTGCCCTCAAAGAGATGGCTGTATCCGGTTGTGACCCTTGCACCTCTCCTACAGTTGCAGCACTCCCCAACCTGGCGAGCCTGATCCCCACATTGCAGGTCCCTGGCTACCAGTATTCCAAAGAGGTGTCCAGCAGCTAGCACTCATGATCTACTTCTACTTCTGACTGCTCCTCTGTCCAACTCTTGCGAGCTGTGTGGAGTGTTGCCATGATAACCTGTGGCAACACTCTGACAGCAAGACTTGGAATACTGGCAGCAGGGGGCCTGCAATGTGGGGATTGGGCTCGCCAGGTGTGGGAGTGCCATAACTGCGGGAGAGATGCTAGGACCACATGAAATGGCCTGGTGGGCCAGATTCAGCCTGAGGACCTTATGTTTGACATATGTGCTCTGTACTATGCAAAAATACTATTGATCTAGTTAAGAAGTCATACATGCCTGTGTGCCTAATTATTTCACCATCAGGTATTTAATAAAGGAAATTAGCTGAAGGAGTCTTTATTTTAGTATGTGATTACAGTGTAATAGTTTGGTTAATTTCAAGATTTAAAGATTTTAAACCTACAAGTACTATGGTAATTTTAGAGGTGAGCAGTGGTCTTTGAAGAATCATGGGCCATTTCTGTACGAATCTGTTATAGCGCGATGATTCCACTTTCAACCTCCTATGGAATCCTGGGGTTTGCAGTTTCGGGAGGGGCCGCCTGGCCCCTTCCAAAACTGCAAACCCCAGGATTCCATAGGAGGTTGAAAGTGGAATCATCACGCTATAACAGACTCATGAGGAAATGGCCATGGTCCTCCTGAACTGGACACCATATGGAAGCTTGTCTTCTGCCCCAGGAAACTGAATTTTGAAGCTCTTAAACTAAAGTAGAAGAGAGGCTAAGGAGATGCAATGAGGGGAAAAGAGAAACAAGAGAAGGAGTTTTTGTAGAGCAGATGAGAAATGGGCCTTTTAAAAAACGATGTAGCTGTCTCCTTTTCTCTAACGCTCAAAACAGGGACCTGGGCAGAGGGGCATTCTGGGTGGGGCTTTGTACCTTCATTCTTAAGGCTTTAAGGTTGTAAAGTAGCATCAATGTGAACATCAAGTAAATGTTTAAAATGTGCCCCTTTCATTGTAAATGTAATTCAGTGAGATTAATTTAACATGTCAGCCCCTTCATAGTAACTTAGGCCATTTCCACATTAGACTGCTATACTGCTGTTATTCCAGTTTCAACATCCTATGGAATCCTCAAAGACCCCCCACCCCTAAACTGCAAACTCCAGGATTCCATAGGATGTTGAAAGTGGAATAATAGCAGTATTATGTGTGGAAATGGCCTTACCTATCCATGCATACAAATTGATTAATGGCTTTGGTGAGATAAGGCAAGGAATGTTACTTAGACAGTAGGACAACATTTCACTTTGCAGTTGGAAACCACTTTACCTTAGCTGTATTAATTTTCTCTTTTATGTTAGAGAAAAAGTAGTAGAGGATGCCTTCTTGCATTCATGGGTCTGTGAAATACTTTCGTTCCCAAGAACCTGGTGACATTTCAGTGAACTCCCACTCTAACACATCCGCTTATCAGAAATCTCTGGCTCAAGGTTGTAAATGTGGGTGTTATTGATAAACCAGCCCAGTTCTGTAAGCAATGCTCTCTGAACACACTAAGATGAATCAGTGAAGGTCACAGGAAAACCAACACCCACCACTGTATCAAACCCAGCAAAGAGAATGCAGGTAGTTTCCAAGTTATAGCCTCAAGGCCCAATTGTAATACAGTCAGTTATGATGAATTTCCTTTGAAAGCAATGGATTTATCGCTGATATTTTTACAATGTCATAAGTGTATGTGGCCCCAAAGACTCCCAAGCAAAATATATACAAACCTTAAAGAATGTTTAGTCTAAAAGACAAAGAAGTGGTGTTGCCTAGTGGTTAGATCATGGAACTCCATGATCCAAGCAAAGAGGAATAGCTCACTATTCTACCACTCCACTTACCCTACTATTAGGGGGAGGTGCCCCCTACTTGAATGATGGGTTCCAAGTCATCTTTGAAGTCCCTTTGCTCAAGAATGTCAGCTTGAAGTCGGTGACAGAATGCCACGGGATACTGAAACATAGGCCATTTCTACACTACACTGTTAATGTTGCTATTATTCCATTTTCAACATCCTGTGGGATTCTGGGGTTTGTAGTTTACTGAAGCCAAAGAGCTCTCTGGCTGAGAATTCTAAATGCCCCTCCCGAAACTGCAAACCCCAGGATTCTATAGGATGTTGAAAGTGGAATAATAGCACTATAACAATGTAGTGTGGAAATGGCCATAACACTCACTAGATTTTGAATATTGTAGTTTAGGACAGCTACGCCTCTTGAAATTTGATGAGTCCTGGTACAAACAAATACCAACTCTAGTTATGCTGAGATAAACTGGTTCATAAAACATATAAACTTAATTAGGGATTGTTCTGTCCTTCAGCTGTGTTGGGTTAATGGCCGTTCTTGCTATGCACAGATGATGGGAACTGTAGTCTACCACATCTGGAGAAACATCAAACTGGTGAAAGATGTTCTGCAGTTGTCCAATAAGATTTTCAGGCTGCATTTCTATTTGTTATTAATTGCCATCAATCCAGTTTTGATTTATGGCAATCTCTATGAAGGACAGATCTCCAACTCACCTTGTTATCCACAGCCCTGTTCAGATCTTGCAAGCTCAGGGCTGTGGCTTCCTTGATTCAGTATATTTAGCTGTAATGTGCTTTTCCTCTTTTCCTGCAGCCTTCTTCCTTACTAAGCATTATTGGTTTTTCCCCCTAATTAGTTTTGTCTTCTCACGATCTGTCCAAATAAAACAGTCTCAGTTTAGGCTTAATTTCTTCTTGGTTCCATTTACTGGTCACTTTTTGCAGCCCACAGTATAGTACATTTCTAGTGAGTTGATTCTCTTCCTATCAGCTTTCTTCACTGTCTAGCTTTCTCATAGACACAGGAAATATGATGGCATGGACAATCCTAACTTTAGAATTCAATGGTAAATTGTATTTTAATCCTTTTTGTTTTCTTCTCCACTGTTACCCCAAAACATATAGTGGGGGAATAATTAGCTCAAAGATAGGCCTATGAGATGGGGGTAACTCAGCAAGACTAACACTTATGTTATACAGGGATATACTGCTAATAGAGATCAGCCAGAAGACTTATGGCTCACTCTGGCACCTATTTGTTACAAACTCCAAAAACAAAGAGTCTTGACAGTGTTGGTTCAGGTAAACAGGAAGATTTCCAACAACAACAAATCAATAATTGTCCCATCCTCACACCTGTGACTTCTTTCTGATCTCCAGTCAAAACCTTTTGCCACCCACATGTTTTATTGGGGAAAATATCCTTGCACACACACAAAATGGTCACACATGGCTAATTGGAAAGAAAGAGAGGAAAATGGATAAAGGCATAGAAAGGGGCTTAGGTTATAGTTACCATCCAGAGAGAAGTGAAGAAGCAGCAATGTGGCTTGGACTTGCTTCCAATGCAAAAGCCAAAATGACAAGGAGGACACCGGAAACTTGAAGTGCTGTGGGTGGGACCCAAAACTGAGGGTTCTTTATACCCCAAAACATTCTCTTGGAGGCCTGAGATGTTAACATCTTTTGTGCAAACAAAAGTCCTGCAGGATGGACAAAAAGGGACAGGATAGGTTAACGTTTGCAAATGACTGAAGGAAACAATTGATGATTTTAACATATGGATGGCAAAAAGTTTTGATTGGAGATCAGAAAGAAGATCCCAGGTGTGAGGATGGGGGTAATTATTGATTTTTTTTGGAAATCTTCTTGCTTTCCTGAACCAACTCTGTCAAGGCTCTTTGTTTTTGGAGTTTGCAACAAATAGGTGCTAGAGTGAGTTGATAGCCAGTTTTATGGCTTTGCCTTCTATAGAAAATGCACACTACTGGGGGTACTTGCTCTTCTTGGAGCTGGCTATTGTTTCTTATTAAAAGAGCCATTAAGTCGAGCTTTACGACCCAGCCATGCTCGGGGTCATCTCCGACCTGTTTTTCCAGACAAAGTTCCTCCTCTACATGGCTCTTTTCAGCTGTAAGTCTGTATATGATGTATATTTTATGCCAAATAAACTGCCAATTAATATATATTGCCAATTAAACAATATCAGACTGCAGAACCCACCCCATAACACCACTAATGTTTCTTAATGCAAATCTTACTGCATGTATCCTAGGCCACCACGAACAACAATTTCTTGGTAATCTACAGTCTTTTCCTTGCAACATTTCTTATATGTTATTCATGGATGCTGAACTTCATGTTTAAAATTACAAATTACTGTGCAATGTACAGGTGGGAGTCATGCAGCCCTCTAGCAGCCTTTAGCAGCACAGCCAATTGTGATGAATGTTGAGAGCTGAAGTTCAGTTCTAACATTTGAAGCGCTGTACAGTTCCCACATATGACCTGCTTCATCTTTTTTTCCCCTAAAAAAATCAGAATTATTTGAAATTTTTCCCCATCCCACTGTTCATAGGTACCACACAAAAACTTTTAAGCACAAGTTGTAGCAGTGAATAGATGCTTTATTGCATACTCATTCATAATGTAAAACATTAGAACTGCAATCTCATGCATAGAAGTAAGGCACATTGAACTAAATAGGCTTGCCTCCAAGTAACCATGTACAGGTTTGAATTCCACATCTCAAGAAAATGGGTTAATGCTGTTCTTAGAAAGATATTAAAAATCTTGTCATTGTTTTTTGAGTTTAGTATGTAAAGGCGTACCTCAGTTAACAAAGTCTCTAATATGAAGCTCCTTTTTACAAAGTCTTTTTCTGTCCTTTTCCTCCTCATCCTCTGTCTAGCTGGCCTTTTTAAAAGCAGGATCAACACTGGGGAAAGGGGAAAGGATTGCTGGAGAAACAGAGACTTTTGGTGTTAGGTTACATCAGTGTCTCTGCAGTAAACCATTCAATAAACAATGCTTGAGTTGGGAAAAAGTGGAATTCTACTCTAGCTGTTTCTCTTGTAACGGTGTGTGAAACAGAGAGTAAAGTGGGGGGCAGACAAGCCTGCCTCAGCAATTATCTGTGAAAGAAGCATAGATCTAAAAGTATGGTCATTAAAATTGAAGTCTTATGGAAAGGGGAGGCTGGTGAACGCAGTGATGTAGACTTGAGTCGATTGACTCAGACTCAAGTCACTTCATTGACTCGGACTTGGCAAAAATTACACACTGACTTGACTCAACTTGAGACTTGCATGTTTTTAGTGACTGATTTGCTGCACTTGGTCTAGTAACATGAACACATTCATCCAGAAACCTTACAACTTACTGGCCACATGATAACCTGTCTCAAGCCCAAAGTCTGGATGCATTTCTCAGAGGGAACAGCAAATGGATTAGGCAATTGGCTTGAGGTGGGGTTGAGGTCTACTCAGCAGCCTGTCCCCACTAAATATAGGGAGAGCTTTCTAAAACTTTTCCTAAGAGCAGAAGGCAAGACTCTTGCCCAGTGTGCAGGGTGCATATCTCAGAAGGGAACAGAAAATGTGCTAGGCAGTGGGCTTGAGGAAGAAATATCCTTCCTTCTAAAGCTCTTTAAGCTTCAGTAATGGGGAATAAGAAGGATCATATTCCCCACTTCTGAAAAATCCTCCAGCTTTGCAAATGGGAACTAAGAAGGATCCTATTCCCCACTTCTGAAGCTGCAGATAGTAAAACCACAAAAGTAGAGGTCTGACTCTACTTAAATTGTTAAAACTGACTTTATTCAACTCTGTCCAGAAATTCTGGAATATAGGTTGGGATATAAAGTTGGCTCCCAGACTTGAGACTTGACTCGAGACTTGACTTGAAAGTATCTTGCAAGGACTTGAGACTCGACTTGAGACTTGAAGGTAGAGACTTGAGACTTGGAGTAAAAGACTTAAATACATCAGTGGATGAACAACATATTTTGGAAGAAGCTTTCAAGTGTTATCTACAAAGTTCAAAATGTTTCTTTTTATCACTTATGCAAGGCTTACCTGACATGGGTATTTCATATCACATGTGCATATTGTTAGTTTTGAATGAAAATTTTGCTGAAACATGTTGAACTGCTCTCCTTTTTATGATGAAGTGAATTATTCCTATTCTTTTCATGTTGTTTCTGCCTTTGCTACCCAATTCTCTATTAAGGAAATAATAGCCAGGAACACATGAACTTTGTTAACTAATCAATACAAAGAGTATTGATTAAATACAAAGAATTTAAATACAGTTTGGTTTGCAGCTACAGGGTATTGGATTGCATAGTTATTGGTGTCTTGACAGAAATATACTTAAATAATTTTCACAGTTTTTTTTTTCTGGGCTGGAGAGTATGGGCGTGTACATTCTAACAGTTAAGCCAGCTGTTGCTTTGCATTGCACGAATCACTCTTTTCTCATTTGGATCAAATTCCCACTGCTTGGAGCCATGGAAAAAGTAGAACAATCCTAAAAATAAAGGAAATTGTATTATTTATAGCAAGATTTATTTTACCAAAGGGTTTTGGTTTAAATGAACGTTGGGAAGATTGTATAATAAACTGACTTTAAACAAAGAATTATCAAGTAGTTTTTTTAAACTAACAACTTCATTTCAAACTGGGATCTTTGGTCTGAGTGTAACACAGAACCAGGATTCAGAAAAAATGAAAATAAACTCTACTCAAGCTTTTCATATAGTACTAACAGAAGGTACAAATGTAAATGTGAATGTAGTTATTTCCTGGGGTTCATTCTTCCTCTTCAGCCCCCCACCCCATGCACAATTCTGATCTAGTTGTTTTTATATGAAGTATTTATCTTTGGAGCTTTCTAATACAAGGAAATGTTGATAGATTTAGGAGGCCAGCTTTTCCCTCATTGTGTGCTGATGTTTTTAGACACCATACAGAAGTGTTTGAAAGAGCCTGAAGAGCTTGACTCTGATGGGTTTTGTTCTCATCATTTTGTCAGATTCAGTATGCATGGTGTTACCCCTAATTAACTTGTTTTGGTCATAAGACATCAAAACCAGGATGGAGCAAGGTAAATCCACTGAAAGGAAATGCTTCTGTCTGCAAAATCAAATCAAAATCAAAAGGAGGGTGTTTCCTTTGCAACTGTGCATCCACCAAACTTGGCCCAGAACAGCCATTCTCAATGGGGGCCGTATGACCCCCAAGGAGGCCCTGGCATATTTGAAGGGCTTCACAGACTGAAAACTGTGAAAAGGGGAGTCCCAAGGGTTTATGGGGTTCCTAGCAGCTGAACGGATGAAATACCCAAGAAGCAACCTTAATAGGAGTCATTAGTTTTCCTCCTATTTATAATATCTTTCCAAAAGACCATTTGACGGTTTGCTTGACAAAATCCAAGAACAGAATTAATATCACGGCAAGGGTGACTTACAACAGTCGTTGTCTAATTTGGAGCCTGATATTATGAAACCTGCAGAAAAGCATGAAACTCAAGGATCACAATAGGCCTGATAGATGTTTGATTTCATATAGCCTTTTTAAATGTTTTGTCCAGAACAAGTTTAAGTTTTCTTGGTGTT
The DNA here is from genome assembly GCA_948474755.1 of Ctenosaura bakeri. Lineage (NCBI taxonomy): Eukaryota > Metazoa > Chordata > Lepidosauria > Squamata > Iguanidae > Ctenosaura > Ctenosaura bakeri. The sequence continues at coordinate 271,663 of CAOLHI010002257.1, forward strand.
CAATCATAAATAATGTCTATCTTTTTGTGTTGTGTTCCTGTTTGACAAGGGTCCCTGGAACGTAAGAAGAATTCCTAAGGGAGCTGTGGCCAAAAAAACAGTTGAGAATGACTGCTTTAGAGGGTTGGAAAGCCCTCTGCATCCAATTTCTAGGTGGCAGGGAGGTCTAAGGGGTTTGAGGAGACATGAGGAAAAGTTATGTTGTGCTGGTGCCTAAGGAATAGTCCAATGTTGGATGTAGTTAAGTTGTCATGAAGGTGTGCATGAGAAAAAGTGAAAGGAAAAAGAGACAAAACCTATTCTGACTCCATGACCCATATTTCTGATCTGTGTTAACTGATAAGAAAATTTAGTTTACACTTACCATTATGCTGAAAAGCTGCCTCTACCTGCTGGCCAATTGCAGGAAAATCATCCTGTATTTTTCGTGGGTACTCCAGATCCATGGATCGACTGTTTTCATCATACCTGAAAAACATCATTAGAGGAAGTAAATTTACCACTGACGAAACTGGAACTCTCCAGTTTGAGTTCAACACACTTATACTAAAGATTTCAAAAGAGCAATGTACATGTGGTATGTTTTTTAAAATAAACATTTCTAATTGAGAGCTTCTCTCTATGTGTGGCCCTGAAAGCTGCAAAATAAAGGAAGCTGATAGGAAGAAAATCAAATCCTTTGAAATGTGGTGCTGGAGAAGAGTTCTACAGATACCTTTGATTGCTAAAAAGGCAAATCAATGGGTCCTAGAGCAAATCAAGCCTGAACTCTTGCTAGAAGCCAAAACGACTAAACTGAGACTGTCCTACTTTGGCCATATCATGAGAAGACATGATTGACTAGAAAAAATGATAATGCTTGGTAAGGTGGAAGGCATTAGGAAAAGAGGCAGACTGAATTCAGGGATGGACAGATTCACTCAAGGAAGACATGTCTCTGAGTCTGCAAGACCTTAGCATGGTGATTGAGGATAGAGTGACTTAGAGACTTCTTATTGTCAGAGCCACCACAAGTTGAAGAGAGCCCTGGTAGTGCAGTGGTTAAATGCCAGTACTGCAAGCCACAGGGTTATGAGTTCGATCCTGCCGGGCTCCAAGGTTGACTCAGCCTTCCATCCTTCCGTAGGTCGGTAAAATGAGTACCCAGCTTGTTGGGGGCATGTATAGAAAATGTATCGAAATACATGCTATTTCTAAGTTGTTCACTGCCTCGATCCATATGGAGAGGCGGGATACAAACAAACAAACAAACAAACAAATAAATAAATAAATAAATAAATAAAACTTGATGCCAGTTAACAACAATAGCAGCAAATTGAGAGCTTTTCTGTCATGCTCATTTTTTTTTCATGGGGGTGTTGGCAGAGTGCATGCATCCCTGCCTCACAATCATGGAAATCAAACAGCATTCTCAACAATCTTCCATGACAGGGGTCTGGCCAACTGAGTTTATTATTATCAAAAACAGTGCATAGGGAGATTGCACAAGATATTCCAAAAGCTGCTGTTTCCACAGCACCAATTAATGATATGGAAAGAAGTCTAAGGCTGCAATCCTATAACCATTTACCCAAAGCTAGTAAAAGTTGCACTTTTGGATTACAGCTCCCAGAATCCTGGGGTGGGAAAATTGTGAATGATAGCCAGCATGGTATAGTTGTCTGAATGTTGGACTCTGGAGACCAGGATGCACATTCCTGCTCAGCCATGGAAACCCACACTCTCTTAGCCTCAGAGGAAGGCAAAGGCAACCCTCCTCTGAAGAAATCTTTCCAAGAAACTCCGGTGATATGTTCACTTTAGGGTCACCATATCTTAAAAACCACTTGAGGACACACAACAACAACAATTCAGAAACTCTAGCTAGTTCAAACTATTACTGTTGAAGTTTTGACACCACATTCTCAAACTTAGGAAAATCATCAGTGCAAGATTTTCTGGCCATTTCTTTTTATAGAACTAAGAGAAATACTTTATCTTTAAGCCAGACTAGTTCCTCTGGTTTTTGTCCATGCTAGGAGCAGTTCTAGTGTAAATCTAATGTCTCTTAATCAGTCATTTGAGGCCAAATGCAAATACTTCCCCCCATATCCTCTGCATTACAACAGGAACGGATTACACCATATCTTGTTACCGGAAAAATCCATTTCCCTCAAGTGAACTCGGGGAAAGGGAAGGCTGATTTGGTAGCTATTCCTGCTGATCATCATGTAAATTCTGCTATACCACTTCTATATCAATATGAGTATATTAAAGTTTTATATACCCTATAATGGCTGTGCTATCTGTGCATGTACTCTATCAAAAACCAGTGTTCCAGAGACCCTGGCTAATAGTCTTCATTAATGAGATGAAGATGACTTTGCACTCACAAGCTTATGTGACAATTATGAATCAGTGAATCACAACACTGCACAACTGCACCTGCAGACAAACATGAAATGCACAACTGAAATGTACTATACACACCTGCATGTGAAATGCGCAATGTGAATTTGTGTATACAATGGCGAGCAGCCTCACATGTTACATCTCTGGCCCTGCAGCCTTCAAATGGATACAAATTTCTGCTTTGGACAAAAATGTCCAACTGCTTCTGTAGAAGAACTTACATATGAATTAAGTGACCATTTATTTTATCTTATTAATTTATGCTTTTGAGGATTGAGGATTGAGGATTGAGGGTGGCTCATAACCATTTATAACAAAATGCAATTTAAAGAGAATTAAACCAGAGTTCTATTTAAAACATATGCTAAAACACAAATTAAAAACAGATTCAAAGCACATTTTAAAGCACATTTAAAGCATAATAAACTAGAAATATAACACCCCCATTAAAAGCTGCATCTGCTATAAGAAATTAAAAATGAAATGCCTGCATGAGTAAAAAAGGTCTTTGCCTCCTGGAAGAGAGGTAACAGGGAAAGGGCCTGCTGGACCTCCCATGGAAGGGAATTTTACAACTTGGAGGCAGCCACCAGGAAGGCTCTCTCTTGTGTCCTCTCCAGATGTATCTGTGATGGTAGTGGGACCAGGGCCATTTCCGCACGAGACGGTTATAGCACTATGATTCCACTTTGAACATCCTATGGAATCCTGGGGTTTGCAGTTTAGGGAGGAGCTGGTCAGCCCCTCCTGAAACTGCAACTCGTGCAGAAATAGCCCAAGAGAAAACCCTTCTCACAGATTTTAAAGCTCTGCCAAGCTCATATAGGGAGATCCTGCCTTTCAGATAGTCTGAACCTAAGCCATGTCAGGCTTTAGAAGTCATAACAAGCACTTTGAATGCTAACCAGAAGCCAGCTCTTACCTCCAATATTTGGCACCAACAAAGAAATAGGTTTTTCCAGTATTTTTGTCAAAAAGAGCAGCATCAATTTTCTGAATGTCTTGTGGGAAACCCAAATTGTCAATAGTTTTGGGGTAGCCAGGTTGCATCTGAAATCCACTAATCATCCAGAAATGATTATCTGTTGAAACAGGCAGGGGGGAAGATCTTGTGTGAGAGAGTTTCTGTTTTCATTTAGCAAGCTCCATGTGGGTCTCTTTACTGCAAATCAACTAGAATTCAAGTTAAGTTTTAGATTGTCTAAGTGAAACCACCTTCTTCTGCTTCAAAATACAGAAAGAACAGGAAAGCTTTGGAGGGCTAACCCTAAGTTCTCGGACCCAGCTAGCCAGTGCAACAAGCCAACAGATGAGGAGGGAAAACCTCCTTCTCTACTCTTAACAGCTTAGCTAAGGGATGGAGAAGACACGTATGGAGGATGGTGAGTGAAACCTGGTTTGTAAGCCACCATCCTTCTAAGTAAAGTCAAAGGCTTTAACAGCTGGAATTCATGGGTTGTTGTGGGTTTTTCAAGCTATGAGGCCATGTTCTAGTAGTTCTAGTAGTATTTGCTCCTGAATAAGTTCAGGACTTATTCAGGACTTATTATTAATCCATAAACACATGGACAATTTC